>JAUZSU010037559.1:0-10213 GCA_034780255.1 Parotocinclus maculicauda
CCATTAAAGAGACGTCCCAACCGTGCCTTATGCACGCTTGCCCCGACTGACGCTTTGGCGTCCTCTCGCGACTAGGTTGCGTGTTGCTCCCAATTGGGACGAAACCTTGGCGCGCCCCTTTATCCTTTCGGTTTCATTATGTTAGGAGTCTCACACTTTGCTCTTCATCCCTTTTTAGTTGTTCTATATTATTTCCCTATTATTATTATACAACGTGGGATATGCTTATTATGCATACTTGGGTCCTTTAATAACTAGACTACCACATTTCGTAACACAAAGTGTATCAAAATTTGACCAGTATGGACCACTGATAGATAGCAGTGAAGTTGTCCAAACAGTATATGTGATATATTGTACTTCACTTTCACTTTCTCTGAGAGATGCAAATATAACCCATAACAGCTTTGAAAATAAACCAGCAGACATCCTATGTCACTGATTCTGAGACCAACTACATCTGATCTATATTTTCCTCTGCATTTGTTTCTCTTTTATGTGTGGCTTATCGATGCTTTAATTGCCTTAGATAGGAGTTTGAAGCGTAAAATAGTTTGGTGTGCTGAGCTGTGGAAACAGTAACCAGGGCTAGATGCTTTGCTGAGTAATTTCACCTGAACTGAGTGGGGAAGGGTAAATGGAGCAGAAGGCAGCACAGCTTTTCTCTCACTTTGTTGGCCTTGAGTTTCACTCGAGGCTCAGCTTGACTGAAGCATCCTTACATATATGCAGAACAGAAATATTTTTTTTTACCATGCCATGTTATTGGTAAATCATTACATTAACAAAATAGTGAGATACATATTCTGAACACCGACCATGTACAGTATATTTACATTCTGTTTGAGTCAGTTCTCTATAGATTACTTTTGCTCATACACACACCATTTCTGCTCTGTCAGTGTATTAGTTTGGTATACAGAAATAAATAAACCCTAAATGCACCAAATATGCACATATACAAAGCATCTCTGTTTATCTACAGCCTGAAGAATTATCATGACATTTTAAGTCTATTGGTTACAGATTAGAGTTTAGATCCAGTATTGCCATTTATAATTACTTTGTACATCTCATTACTCTCTGTTTGCAGTCAAAGTTTTTAATATTTTTGCATACCTGTACATATATGATTGATTTACCACTGTTTTATCAGGTTGCAGACTTTTGCATTGGAAGAGCAATCAGACATGGTATATAACAATTCACATATACAACTGATTATGTAGAATTTACATTTACAAAGCTTGTGTCAAAGCTAATTCGCAGTTCAATAAATCTCAAAGTTATGCAGTTCTAGATCTCTGCTCATTGCCTATCTGTCACATTTAACTGAAGTAACTAAGCTTTTTCTTTACTTTTCAAAATCGCCGTTGTTTGATCCCTTGTTGAATCTGACCCCACATTCCCTTGGGATCACATAGTTCTACCTGATATTTTTGTCTATAATTTAGATATTCATTTATTATTATTCTGTGACAAGCATATGTGAGGTGTTTTGACTCTTTACTTAAAAAAAATACAGAAACAAACATATTGTCAGAATTCGTGCCGCGCTTGCTCCGTGTCGCCGCGGTCGCCACGTGGGTTTCCGTCTTGTTTTGTCTACGTTATTGCGCCCCCCCCACGTGGCGCTTTGTTTTGGTTTTCTCAGCGGCGAACATTGGTTTTCATTTCTGTCCGTCACGCCCCTGTTTTATTGCGTGCACCTGTCCCTCGTTCTTCTGTTTACAGGTGCACCTCATTTAACCCTGACACTCACTATTGTGGGCGCCGGTTCATTGTTTAATGTACGTATGTTTGTGTGTATGTTTAATGTTGTTTTGCGGTATGCTTTCTGGACCCTCGGCTCCCATGCCGTTTGGTTGTGTCTGTCTATCTTTTGTTCCAGTACTCCAGCGTTCCGGCACCGACTCCTGCCCGTCCAGAGAGGAGCGGGGACTCCTATGGGCGGACTACCAGGACCGACCTCACTTCGGCGCCTCGTCGGTGGCTCGGCGTTTCCGAGGCCAAGTTGGCGTTCCCAACAGCCGCGAGGCCATCACTCCGAGTGGCGGATTCCTGTGGGTCCGCTTCTACTGGGACTCCTGGTACCCTGTGCGGCGGCTCGCCGTTCCCGAGGCTAGGTTGGCGCTCCCAATGGCTGCGAGGACCTCCACCAGGCTTACGTCCCAGTACCCAGGACGGACACTGGACCTTTCCTTCCCGATGCCGGACTGGGGTTCCGTTTTCGGTCTATTTATAAATAAATGTCCTGTGTTTTTTTAAACTGGTCGTCTGTCTGTGTATCTATGCATTTTTGGGCTCCAGTTTCTAAATGGTGGGGTTCCTGGGGATTTAGCGTGCCCGGGGATTGTCTTGCTGGATCACTAGGATGCCCCATTCTTACACATATATCTCTATGCCATCTCATTGCTGCACTCTGCTCAATGACATGGAAAATTAAGTTTAAAAATAAAAGTAGTTTAGAAATAAAAGTTTAAAAATGTCACGCAACAAGAGATGTATGAGAAACCTCAAGAGTGAAGATATATTTGTATAGTTGTATTATTTGTATTTCCAAGTTTATAAACCTTTGTGAAAAATGAAATGTAGCCTGTCATCTTATAGTTCCTTAAAAAGTTTCATAGAGTCGTAAAGATATTTACATAGTATACATTTCATGTTTAACAACAAACATTAGTTTTCATAGACAATTAATATTTTTTATTTTTTTCTTAAATAAAACTGATGTTGCTGAGAGTCATGATTTCTGATATAGCAATAAACCTAATACTGCCTAAATACTGACTTGCTACACCCTGTTCCAATAAACCTAATTTTCAAATTTGATTTTGATATTTCACATTTAGAATACATTTAGGCGTCTGTCACTTTCATGTATAAAAGAGACTTGTTACACATATCAGTTTTGCTATTTATTATAAAAAAAGTTGAAGCTCTATATTTTAAAAACTACTCAGAATTCAGATATAATCTTAATAATAACTCAGACTCCACCTTTATGGAGTGTGTATGTCCTGCCTGTGTCAGTATGAGTTTACTTCAGGTGCTCCGGTTTCCTTCCACATTTTAAAGACATTCCTTTAGTTGATTGGTCATTGTAAATTGGTCCATGACTACTTTGGCGATATAGGCATGTGTCTGTACTAAATATAGCCCTTGATGCTGAAGTAACATTAAATAAACTAATAAAATACACAAAGAAAACAAATTGCAAGCCCTAATGGATGACATGCAGACATAAGGTTGCAATGATATACAAGGTCACTTCAAATCTACTGATAAATACACAGATTGGGCCTATGTAGCGTAATAAATTAACCTAGTGCATATATTTGGGCTGTGGGGGAAACCGGATCACCAGGAATCAACTCATACAGGGAGGACATGCAAACTCCAAGTTTGAGATTGACCTGAGGACACTAGAGCTGTGAAATGACTGGACTCACCACGATGCCACCTTGTCAACAGTGTCATCAGAGAAAGATGTTCTTTTCCCAATTGTCAACAAAATTTGCAAGATAGTGCTCATACCCACAAAAAGGTGTCTTTACGTTTCAAGCAGGTGATTACATTCCAGCAGTCAATTGATGTTTTCTTTTGGCAAGAGTATAAATCTTAAGGTGTAGACTTTCTCCAACCAGAACCTTTTAATATAGATGTCACGTGGGTTTTCACCATGCTGGTAAATGTATTACAACATAGTGTGCATGAAAACATGACTTCACACAGCATTTTTGTAATGTTCTCTGACATATGGAATGGAGAATCTATACGTAGTTGTTATGTTGGAAACAGCATGTTTAGATTTCAACACATATTTTTTATTCTGGGCATTTTAGGGCACCTTTTCTAGACCTTTATGCAAGGTCACAGCATACCAAGCCAACACAGCTGTGGGCTCAGAAAGCTGTCAATACTTCAAACACATTTGTTTGGTAATGCATTAACCTGTTAAAATAAAACAAGCATACTCTGGCATTTGTAAAGCAAAACAAGTCATCCTCGTTTACCCCTTCTTATCTTGGATAGGGTTGCAGAGGAGGTATAAGAGGAGCCTGATCTGGATTTCAGTGAACAATGGCAGCAAACACACTGTACTCAATCCAACCAATGGATGCAAATGCAGCATTCTGCAAATGTATCCCCCAGCCTTTAAGTTGCAAGCCCCACCCAGTATTTGAAGAATACTACTATTGTTTTTAGCAAATAGATCTTACAATTGAGCCAACAGGACTGCCAAATTGGAATATATTAAAATGTATATGTATAGTGTACCATATGACACTGGACATTTGAGAAGTTGTACATATATAGCAGTCATCAGATAAACACGATTTAACATATAACATTAAGGATAGAACTTTGGATAATCAGTTATATCAGTCATATTGTTTGCTTGTAAAGTAGTACTGCTAATAATTGTAACGTGAGACTGTTTTGAAAAATGAAATGTTTTGTGATGTGTGTGACGAAACAACGTGGAATAGTGTATTTCTTTGATACTCTACTGCTCAGTTTATGGGTTTCTGGCCCACATTTTAAATATATATCACATAATATTTGCAGAAATCTCAGTTGTTTGTATAGTGGAGGTCACGTAGTAGTAAGCTCTTGGCGCTTCCAGTATGCTCTGTTTCCATTGTTCTAGGACTGTACACATCTGCAATTCCTTCCTTCCTCTACCACCATTCCCACACTCGCTAAATGACACAGAGCCTGATCCACACAGATGTAATTAGTTTACCAGGTTCCATTACCAGGTTCCCAGGATGGGGAGAAAGGAAGGTGATCACATAACTTTGGTGAACACCTAAAAACCCAGTGATTGTCTTAGTCCTATAAGTAGTATATAAAGGTCTAAGGATCTCATGGTTACTCCTGTTGTATGGAATTGTGGGGAACTCAACACCAAACCCCTCCTTGATTGACAAACACATTGACATGTTTCTGAGCATTTTCCAAGCAAGTAATTATCTACAATACCAGCATATGGGTGTGCCTTCGACATTATAATGTAAGAATGCAGTTTCCCAGGGACAAAATAGATTGTGTGTCCTTATGCCCACCTGACTTCAAAATCCAAACGTGCACATAAACTGTCCTCTAAAAGGCACCAAGCTCAGCTACAATAACAAGAACCCATTTCTCTATGATGGCTTCAGGCTAATGTTACATGGATGGGGGAAACTGTCTGGCATAAACTCTCTATTTGTGTTCTAAGAAGCCATTAAGCTTCTGAAAATGGCTGCCTGGGTTTTAAGTCCTCTCGACATTTGGTTCAAGAAGTGTTCTTGCTCTTGGTGAATGACGCATGTCAAATAGCCCTACTGACTCCTTTCACTTCAAGAGGGCTTATAAAATCTTTACTTGGTGCTTAATGCCCACTAGTCTTATTGTATTTGAAGAGTGTGAAAATTACATAAGGCTGATGCATAGCAAACAATGTCAAATACACTCATAAATACAACCTCAAATCAGAAATAAACTTCTATTCCTGCATTTAAGGCCCATTTCAAGAAAGTTGTCATGGCAAAGTATTTATGACTTTGTAATGTTGCCATTTTTTCACTTACAATACATTTTGGCACAGAGGATAAAAACTGATCTAGTGTTCCAGGTGTTTTTTTTATTACAGTCCTCCTGCAAACACATCTTAAAATCTGTCATCTGGGGTCATTGGTGTTGCATTCCTCAGCCATGACTTTTGCTTTGTCTTGTTGACAAGTGGAAAAGACGGAGTCTTGAAGGCAGCACTGTACATTGTTAAGATCTCACTGTATATTTCTGTATTGATGCTGCCATAACAGAAGTGTCATTGACCTCTGTCAAGAGTACTGACACAGTCCCAGACCATGACAGACCCTGGTATTTGGACTTGTTGCTGATACCAGCCTGGATGATTCTTTGCATCTTTGGTCAAGAGCACATGGTGTCAGTTTTTGTTATTTTTTTCAAAACAGACCTGGAATACTCATTCATCTAAATAGAATACATGTTTTCACTGTGTGATGGTCCATCATAGATGCCTTCAAACCCTGAGAAGTCAACACCGCTTCTAAGCATGGTTAAAATAAGTAATTCCATACTGTAGTACTTGACAAACATTTGCCAAATTAATCCATTGGCCATGTGGTTATATCAGCTATTGTTGAATGGCAGTTTTTGATGCATTGCCAATCAAAGATCATCTGTGTTTAGCTTAAGCTTGTGCCCTTGGCCTTTATGCACCAAAATTCCTCCAATTTTGTAATTTGTGTAATCATATTATGCATTGTAGATGGAAAATTATGAAAATTCTTTCCAATAATTATTTTAGGGACGTTAATTTTTTTTAAACATTTAATTAAGTTTCTCATGCATTTGTTGACATGACAAACTAGACACCATATGGCCATCTTTGCTCATCAAACACTCTGCCTTTCCTGGATGCTGCTTTTGTACCAAATTATGATTACAATCACCTGTTGACATCACAATATAAAAACATTGCAGTTGCTGGGTTGATTGTGTTGTGGTTGAGTTTTTGACTGCAATTCTCAGACCAGAAAGGACAAGACTCTTATTAATCAATTTCAAAGGCATCTGTGAAAAGCTCTCAGAGAGTAAAGACCATTAGGCAAAACAAGAGCACTCAAAGAGCAGTGGGACAAAGGCATTCTCATCAATGAGCTCAGCAGTCATTAGTGCCACCAGCGTCAGACTTGGTGGTGAAAACCACAGAGATAAAAACATTTACAGAGGAACTTAAAATGTTTGTGAACCATAGAACTTTCTATATTTTTGCATAACTATGACTTAGACAGTAAAAAAAGTATAAAGGCCAGGACAGCTTGCCACCATTCATAAAATAATAAATTCTGAACTATACCAGCAAATCTTAGAGGAAAATTCCAAGACATCTGTCTGTAAACTGAGTATCAAGAGAAAGTGGGCCATGCATCAAGAAAGAATGCTTAACGAATAATTGGGTTAATTGTTTAGAATGGCCAATTTAAAGTCCTAACAACAATCCAATTAAAAAATCAACTTCTATTTGAAAGCAGTTATAAATAATTGTGCAAGGACCTAAATAAGCAGGTCATGTGAGAAATCCCACCATTATCCTAGAGCTAAAGCTGTTCTGTATGGGGAAATATGCTAACATACTTGCAAGCTAATGTTTAGAACTTATCAACATGTATTGGAAGCACTTAGCAGCAGTTATTTCTGTACAAGGTGGTCATACCACGGTTTTAAAATAAATATTCACATAGTTTACCAGTTTTATCTACTTTTAAGACTTGTAATAGAGAGTTTGAAATGATTTTGTCAAGATATATAATGGGTTCACAAACATCCGCACATCACTGCAGCACTGTTCATCCAGTTATTATCAGCTACATTTGTTTTACAAAATGTGAATAAACAACTTTCTCTTGCAACTTTTCCTCAGTTCCTTCTGAGCCTTTTTCTTTTCACACCTAACTGAAGTCATACTCACACTCTCAGTGGGTGTCAGGAACGCCTGCCAGTCTGACTAATTCAGCTTATTTTTGGCCTGAGAGTGGATAGTCCTTGAGTTTGGAGTTTCTCCAATGCCACTGTCTTGATTTCTTTATTTTTTCACAGCAATGACTCTTCATCTGTCACATGGAGAGTACAGATCATAATCACAGCCCACAACACTGTTAGATTTCTATTTTGACCATCAATTATTTCATATCATATCCTGCACTGTCAGACTTTTCAGAACACACCTGCAATCTGGACAAAACTGCACACTTATGTTGCTCTAATTTTCCAAGTCTTGTTGTACTATAAAGTTTATTATGTACACTTCACTTATACTTTTTAACAGAAAAACCAACCATAAAGGTGCATTTTGTAAACACTAGTTTAATGGGTTGCTTTGCTTGTCAGTCCCCTCTACCCTGTCACTGACCAGATATTTTCTTTAGTTCTCAAGAAAGAGGTAATACTGACATGGCCGTGTGAGTGGTGCCAATTCAGGTGCATTAGACATCACTTGTTCATGTTTTAAACCACTCAGTATTACTGTTGGACTGGGGATTGGTTTCTATTATTGTCATTATACTGTAAAACGGTCCCACCATGCCTGGGCCACACCAGAGTGCAATAACTCCCTCCATCATTAGGAGACGATGTGCCTCCAATAACTTACTAAGGACTCATTATCTTAAATATATTTCGTTATTTAATATAAATTGTATTATTTACCTAATGTTACTATTAATACAACTTAACTATTTTAATTAACATCTAGGCCACCCAAGGAGAATGGGTCCCTTTTTGAGTCTTGGTCCTCCCAAGATTTCTTCTTTTTCCTTTGCACTGTCGCTGCAGGTTTGCTCAATTTGGGATTTGTCTTTTAAAATGATATAATATTGTAAAGCTGCTTTGAGACAATGCACCACTTTAAAAAGCGATATATAAATACATTTCACTTGACTTGACTTGATAGAAACATCTACAATAAAACAATATATTTTTTTTTATATAACCCAGTTTGTAGAAAGCAAGATTTCATCTCTCATACTACCCATTAGTAGTAGCTCAGAGTGTGCTATTAATTCACAAACGTATCCAGTCAGAAACTTCTTGTGGTCAAAATCTGACCAGTGCTTAATGGCTTACAATTCTTTTTCTTCAATTATACATCTAAGAGTGTCATACACACTCGCATGCTATTATGATGCATGCAAGATGTCCTGAGAACATTTAATTACCCAAATAATATTTATCAAGTGGCACACACACACACACAAACACACATTGTACATAAAAAAGAAAATATGTGCATAACAGCCTATACGACATATGGTTTTAGTAAACGTGCCATGGGTTTGTGTGTCAGTCTTTTCAGAGCAAGTGATCTTGAATCAGGATTTGCCCTTCATGTCAAATGTAATACATCTCCAGGACCAGGTGGAGCTAAGGTTGACTTAACTGACACTGCAGATTCATATAAGCTGTGACACATTCTGTCAACAAACGTGTTCTTCCAGAAACCCATGGATCAATGTACATTTTGCTTTTAGACATTTTCAGTTCAATTCAACAAGGCGACTTTCAATTCAATTTGCAATTTGTCTTAAATATCCAATTTAATTACAGAACTGTTTAAGTACAAGAGACACACACTGCCATGTGAATGTCCTGTCATTGTTTTCAAATACTTAGAATTATTTGATACCAAAATAATATTTGGTCAATTTATGG
Source organism: Parotocinclus maculicauda (assembly GCA_034780255.1). Lineage (NCBI taxonomy): Eukaryota > Metazoa > Chordata > Actinopteri > Siluriformes > Loricariidae > Parotocinclus > Parotocinclus maculicauda. The sequence continues at coordinate 9,226 of JAUZSU010037559.1, forward strand.
AACAGTATTTAGATTTTATAACAACTGACAAATGAAACTCATGGAATAGACACAGTGTGCATAACAGCAGTTGGTCTACACTTGGTTAGCGTATGTTTAACGTGTATACTAACTATATTATAGGGGTAAACTTGTAAAATGATCAGTGCATACAGATAAGTGCCTTTATTGGAGTCATAAAGATAATCAGTATAATATCCTACATGTGAAAACTCGAATGGTGCATTCAGAACAAGTTGGTTGAATCAGGATTTGTCCTTCATGTCAAACATAATACATCTCCATAAGCAGGTTGAGCTGAGGCTGATGTAGCTGACACTCTGAATTCATATGGGCCATGACAGATCCTCTCACCAGACGAACTCATCCAGGAATCCCTCTCTGGGTCTATGCAACTTTAGCATTTAACCTGTTTCAGCTAAATTCAAGGGTATATTTAATCCAAACCAATCTAATGTTCAATTTGTCTTACATATTGTATTCTGTTAAATAACTAAATGCTGACATCAATACTGTGCTGCAGTGGATCTATAGTCACAAACTGTGGTGGCATTATTTTACTTAACCGGACTGTTAGTCTTTTATCTGCTTTACTTTCCGCATATGTCTCATAACAATTTGCTCATGGCTGTACTGTTCCTAAGTTCCTGTATTTAGAGTGCTAGTTTTGTAAGGTTTTTTTCAGAACTTTAATTGCCCATAAAAAGCTGGGGGATAAAGCAGAAAAGAATGAGAGAGCTGTCCAAACTACGGACTCTGCCAGACTCCAGGAGAAGCCATGGGCCGATGTTTTGGCACTGGTCCTTCCTTTCCTTTTCTCCTTAGCCCCATTTTTCTCTCCAATTCTCAATTTTTTTATCTGTCTGCTACTGAGCCATAGCAACTTCTGCTTTGCATGCATATATATACATACATTTTGTTACGTTACAGCCTTATTCCAAATTGTATTAAATTAATCTATTTCCTCAAAATTCTACACAAAATACCC
>JAUZSU010037570.1:0-10212 GCA_034780255.1 Parotocinclus maculicauda
TACTCTAATTTGTGTAATTGTGTGCGTATCTCTTAGCTTTTGCTACTTAAAAATATTTATTTATTTAAATATACGATTAATCAATTATTCGATTATTAAAATAATCGTTAGTTGCAGCCCTAGTTCAGTACCTTAACCACTTGGCCACCACAGTTTTCACAATTAATTTGAGTGAAAACACCTCAAGTCCAACACAAGCCAAATACATGCTGAATCCGCATGTGTTTAATAAAACCTTAACAGTCCCAGACATGACTTGTTAATGATATGCAATATCCAGCATTTTCTTTAGGTTAATTATTTTGTGGCAATGGTTTACGGTATGCTTATCCTTTATGAGCAGCTTGTTTTTATATTATATTGGCATTTGAAGCAGTAAGCTTGTCAGAGACTTTAGAACAGAATTCATGACAGAAAAGCAATGATGTAAGCATTCAATAAGCATTTATTTTTTTCAGTAGGATACCTAATGGTAAAGTAATATATTATAATAGAGTACAAACTGACTATTTTACTCTACTAATATCTAGCAATTAACTAATAACAGATATGACTACACTATATAAAGGCTCACTGCTGCTTTATTTGCTACCACCTTTACCTTTACAAGTTCAAGATTGCCCTTCTTGTCAGGCGGCACCCCTCTTTTGACTGGGTAGCCCATCCGCACTGGCAGGGGCACAGCATCAGGTTTAAAAGGCTTGGCTGTAGGGTAAACTGCAGTCCAGTCATGATCCACTGCCATGCGCTCTGTCCGTGGTTCTCCAGCCTGCATGAAAAAAGGGAAAATAGTTTCCATGCATAACAGAAATGCACCTTTTAAAAATATTACTTTTTAATAGTTTTTATTTAATGTTCATTTAATGTTTAGAACCCACCTCACGCCTTGGTCTTCTCATCCCCCGTCCACCTCTCTCCGGCAAACCTAGAATTTTAAGTATGGAAAACTCTGAAACTTTGTTACCACACGCTAACACTGGCTATAGACAGAGTCTTACAAAATAGGTCATTTAACGCAGCACTACAGATGCACCTAAGTCAGTTTGTCATTCTGAGCTGCTTACTCTGAAATTTTATGCATTTACATATTCAATGCAACAGCAACATCAAGCTTGCAGGAGCAAGGTTTAAATGATATTAGTCAAACACACTTACCAATATTGAGTGACCAATTAACCTAATGCATATTTTTGGATTGTGGAAGGAAACCAGAGTAAATAATGCAGCCAGAAGAAGAGCATGCACACTTCATACAGACAAAGAAACCAGTCATGAATGAACCAGGAATGTTTGGAGCAACATTGTTGGTATATTATGGTGTTTGGACATTCACAGAACATTTCAAGCAACACATACCCATACTTTTGACCATGTATTGCAGCCAAATATCTTCTGTCTGAAGAATCTAAATCCAAGACCAGAGACTAAAAACCTTATTTCTAAAACAACTGTATGTAATGTATAAACTGTTTCTGATACACTTATTCTCAGGATTCATTTTCATTTTCGAATTATACACTCTTAATGAAAATCACCCATCTCAAAACTACAAAATATGTAGTATAGTAATGGTCTCAAGTATATTGGTCAGAAAATTAGCATGAAATAAACAAACTGATAAAGTAACCCAGTATGGGTTATAGTTTCTCTTTGATATACTTAAATGTTCTTGTGGGTAAACTTGCAGATAGCATTTCACATAAAAATTCTGTGTTGTTTCATTTAATGGCAATGGCTTCAAACAACTAAAAAATGTTTCCCAGTCAGTTTGAGTTTAATGTGATATTCTCTACAGGTTTAAAATCTGTTTTGACTGTGACCAGGCCAAACCATGAGCCAGACTGACAAAGTCCCATCTTGGTGGTCTCCAGTGTGAGCAGTAGCATTGTCTTTAAGAAAAATAACATGATCATTCCAATTCGGGAAACAAAAAAGCTTTAACTATGAGTTTGTTGTTTATTTATTTACCATTGCTATCAGCATTAGTGACACACACACAAGGTTACATCTATACACAAGGTTATATCAAGACTAGTAATATATATGCACTCAAATCAATGCCAAATTAAAGTAATCAATCAATCTAATTGGGGAAGGGGGGATACATACAGACTTCACACAGAAAAGACCCAGGTTGCTTCACCCTGGGACTGAACCCAGGACTTTCTTGCTGCTATTTTCTAGGATTTTTTTGTACTTCAAAGCATTTTCACTCTCCAGCTCATCAGTACCAAAAACTGAAAAAGCTCCCACATAATGACCCTTCCACCTCAATGTTTATTTTGAGTAGAGAAATATTGACTGTTGTATTTCCCACCAGATTTTTGAAGACTCCTTTCTGGTCATCACAGTGCATCCTATAAATTTCAGTATAGCTGCAGATGGCCTGTCGAAGACCAGCCATTTGGTTCCTGACAGCAACCTCTGCAGCAACCTTTAATTTACCTTGGGGCTGAACTTAAATGATTTTGAACACCCATGTTGGGTTAAAACTCAAGACAAGCTTGAGTTTTATATTGAATATTTAAACATTTCCATGACTTTACCTTTGTGTACAAAGACGACATTGTAAGTGAATTTCCAACTCATCAGTACTTATTAATTCACTACTGCCACTAGCAGTGTCAAGCAAGAGATGGAACAGGTTTCTTAGTTATTACTAATACTCTGACCAGTCATTTGTTAGGACCATGACTAGCTTAATATTTTGCATTCTATGGTTGGCTATTTTTGTTGACCAACAAAGTAAATTCCGATACCATACCTGGGTATACGGCAACACATAATTTACCTAGTTAAGTGCATATTATCGGTTTTATAAAGAAGCTTAAAAATACCAGTATGCTATCCGTTTAGTTTGACAGTACGTGTATTCAACTGGACCAAAAATGTTCTTTTAAAAATCTCTTACCATGGTTCTCGGCGCCATTCCTTGTCAATACCCCAGTGGAGTAGGCAACTCTTTTTTTGTATGAAATAAATGTGTAACATCTGTTAACTTTGCCATTTATTCTACAAAAGGGCAACAACACGGGGCACAACGCGGAGGCAGCCATGATGATTTGTTCAAGTAATGTCACGTAAAGCAGACGACATAGAGATTTACTGATCTTCAACTCATTCTTACTTATAACATGTTGGTGTGCATGGTGTGTATATCTACAAACTGTGCAGCGCGAGGCTACTCATGTCCCTCAGCACTATGGTGTCCCAGACGGCTCATATTCGCGTTCGTTCATTACTCAAGCCGTCAAGCAACAGCGGATGGCGACATCCTGGTTATGTGATATTTACATATTTGGCTGATATTAAATGTTCACATTATTTGTATTTATTTAAAGTGCGTCGTATATACTAGCTGTTGTTGTCTAGCAAGTGCATGACTTAGCATATATTTTTCTGAACAAGCGAAAACTGTCAATAATGCAACATGTTACCAACACATAATAATTATTTTAAATTAATTAGTATTTGTTTATATAAGCCTAGTTATGTCACCATTAAGTAATTAAATCGTATAAACATTAAATCAAACTAAATGATTACAAATTTTTAAAAAGAGCCACCAGTTGAATAACCACCTTTACAGTCGTGCATGTATATAGTAAATGTAGTAAACATGCAGAATACTAGCATTAGTAAACTATTTAAGTACTATGTGTTTCAGTAATGTGAACTATTGCAGGACCTAAAAACAGCAGCATATTTAGGATATTTTACCATACATCATAAAACAACTGCTGTCTCAGCAGTTACAGGTACTTGACTATTGAAAGAAAGATAGAGGCTTCAAGTACTGCTAAGCTCTCACAGTTTTTCTGTCAACTCTATAAACTACTTGGATGACATAAAATGCTATCCATTGGAAGTTGCTATTGATCATCAACCAAATACACTGCTCACCAAAATTAGAGCAATCTTTCAAAAGTCATTATATATAAAATTGTAAAAGATTTCAAGGAGTTCAAGGATGATCAGCACAATTGTGTTAGCACATTTGGACCCCTGCACTCTCCCAGTTATAAAATTATCTCACAAATAAGCATGTTTGTAAAACTGATCATGTCAATTCCTTTCCGGTCAAATTTTTAGTCTTAGACTGTTTCCTGCAGTTCATGCATTAACACTACTTTGAAGCTTAAGTTAATAATTTTGCATACTCTAGATTCATACATCTGCACATACTGTACTCTCTTGCCTTCTGACAAAGGGAAATTAACATTTAGAGACATGCTATTTTTGAATAGGGTTGCGTTTTATACATGTTTGAAAGTTTATGTACACTTACCCAACACTTTATTAGGTTGCCTTGATCACCTTGACCAACCAGTGTGTCAAACACCTTGTAGATGTCACTGGTTACATCACTGTTTACATGACAGCAAATTAGTGCATCTAATTAAGTCCACATAATCAAGACAACCTGCTCAATTCCAAATTGAACAAAATAATGAAAACCAAAGGTTATATAAGTGAATTTAAACATGACATGGTTGTTGGTACTAAACATGCTGGAAAGAGTGTTTCGGTAACTGACTATTAGAGAATGGTAAGCAGACAAAATATGCAGTGAGCAACATTCTCTGAACAAAAATGCCTTGTTGATGCCAGAGGTAAGTGGTGAATGACAAGACTGGAATGAGAAGATATAAAAGCAACAGTAACTCAAACAACCACTAATTACAATCATGATATGCAAAAGAGCCTCTCTGAATGTACCCCATGTCGAATCTTGAAGCAGATGGGCTACAACAAAAGAGGACCACACCGGGTGCCACTCCGTTTAGCTAAGAATAGGCATCTGAGGCTGCAATTTACATGGACATATAAAAAACTGTGCCTCCTCTGATTCATCTTGATTTCTGCTATGAAATTTGGATTTTAGGATCAGAACTAAACAGCATAAACAACAAATTGCCTTATGTCAATGGCTCAGGCTGCTGCTGCTGCTGCTGGTGTATCGGCATTTTCTTGGCAGTGGTGTTCAGCAGTGTTTAAATGCATCTTTATTGTTGTATTGAGTATTGTTGCTAACCATGTCTATCCCTTTATGACCACAGTGCATTCATTCTCCGATGGCTATTTTTATTTCCAAACTGTCTACTTGAACATGGTAGTAATTTTGTTGTAGTTAAATAGCCTCCCCAGTCACCAGATCTCAATCCAATCCACTAAAAGGGAGATTCACATCATGGATGTGCAGTTGACAAATCTGTTTCAACTGTGTGATGCTATCATATCAAATAGTGACCAGAATATTTAAGGAATGTTTTCAGCATCTTGATGAATCTATGATATGAAGAATGAAGGCAGTTCTGAAGACAACACTGGGTCCAGTCTGGTACTACCGAGGTGTACTTAATAAAGTGTGTGCGAAAAAAAAGGTTGTCACAGGTATAGGCTGTAAGGGTTTGTACAAAAACAAATAATTAAAAAAATAGGGAAAAATGATCAATAGCAATCAGGTCTTTATTACTGGTCAAATTCAAAGCATTGCCATAAACTCAATTCTGAATTCGATTTACGTATACTTACTGCCCAACCTGTTAAAAGAATGGCATGTTATATTTTATATGCTGGTCACCAATATATTCATCAAATAAGCATCTATTTCTTTTGACCAGTATACAAACCGACATATTGTAGAAAACACGTTTGCCATTTTAACTGGGAACACTTAAAGGCAAAATACAGTGATAACGCTGGAAAATACAGCAACTATCTTCTCTTCATGCCAGTGTTACCCCTTACATATATAATATATAATAACAATTCAATCCTCCGTCATCGGATGCAGCACTTTGGTTCTGTTTCTGAAGAAAGATAAGCGGCTTTAATCTGCTCTTGTAGGGGGAACACGGGTTCCAACAACGGAATTTAATTCTATTTCATTTCTATTTGCTTCAGAGACCTTTAAAGGTGAAACAGTCGGCATTAGTAGGGCGTTAAAGGTGTGTCAGGTGGTTTCAGTGCTTGCTGGATTTCTCTCCACATGCTCAGAAGCAGCATCTCTGCACTCACACACAGCTACGCTCTAGTACTGCGCTTCCGTTATCACTTTCTACAACCTGCTCTCTCCATGGTGTCCGGACCACCGACGGACGTTACGGTAACTATAATTTCACCAAGCTTTTATTAATTATATTACTATATCGAAGTTTGAACACGTTTGCAAAGTTAAAAACCACCTGAAGGTCTGTGTGAGGTGTGCGCACGCCTGTGTGAGAAAGCGCGCGCTCATAAAGTAAACGCTCCTGTTTTTAATTCCATAGCTATATCGTTGTTAGCTGAGGTTTTGTTGCGACGTTTAGGCTTGATTAAAACGAATTAAAATGATTGACGTGATTATTTTGGGATTGTTTATTTACTGAAGAACACTTACTGGAGTAGACAAACAGACCACGTAATGTCACACAGTTATTTAAACTCCGTATATTGGTGCTTTACCAATATGCTGTTGATGAAACCGTGTTAGCAACGTGTTAAAAGGCAAAGCAGTTTGCTGAACGTTGTGAAGAATGCTGAACGTTGTGATTTAAAAATAATTTGATTATTTCTGAGCTCATGAAGTATGTTATGAATTCTTTGGGGGCACACCGTCCCCTTTTGGTATTAATAGGATTTTAAATGATTGTTTTTGAGATAGAATAGGGCTATATAATCATACAGTGTTATAGTAGTATTGACCCTAACTCTTACATTAACAGTATAATGTTAATTAAAACCTAACTGTACAATTTAGCCGGTTTTTTGGTCATTTTTCCGATTTTTTTAGAACTGGATTATATTGGAATATTATTACTAATTGAATTTTCATTTCCATTGAAAATCAGCCATAACATTAATACCACCTTCTTTACACTCATTGTCAATTTTGCCTCCTCCACTTATCTTTGCGCAGTACTGCTAGAATTACAAATTTTACTGCATGTTTTATTTTGCCCCTTTCACCCTGTAGTGACGATGATGTGGTGGTGATGTGTTAATGTGTGCTCTGCATTAGCAATGAAGAACTGAGAATGATCAACCACCTAAATAATGCCTGCGCTGTGGTGGTCCTGAGAATTAAAGAATACGGTGAAAGATGGGCAATCAAGGATGGACTATGGACTGTAAATGTATAGGGTCTGTCAAACTACAATAATATAATTAATTGCGTTAATCACAACAATTTCAATGCATTACACTAAACTATGACACACACTAAAAACTACTGTATCTTTCTTTTAAAACTCACTTCACAGAATGGATATAAAACCTTGTAGTAATACAAAAAAACACAAACATGATGACAATTGCCAAAGAGGTTATCAATAGCATATGCATGCTTCCAGGATTAATGTTAAAGTGAGCAGTGGTATACTGTGCTAATGCAATGCATCTGATAAGTGGCGGACAATTAGTAATGAGCAAAACCTATTAGAGGGTATAGAATTATATATTATATTCAAACATATTTAGACTATTTTCCCTATAGACCTGCTGTGATATGTAGAATGTAGGGAATAGTGACTTGAAAATGTGATTAAAGAATGAAATAAAATTATTAAATAAATTAGTAATTACAAGGTGAGGGCAGCTAGGTAGAGAACGAAGAATGGAAAGGTAGTTGGCCAAAATGGCATATCAGCAGAACCATGGAGAAATTTAGGATAGATGGCAATGAACAGAACTGTGCAAAACTGTAGTAACTACAAAGACGTAAATTGATCAGCCACAGCATGAAGTTATGAGAAAGAGCATTGGCAACTAGCCTGAGACGAATTGCAATATGGTTTCATGCCAGGAAAGAAAACAAATAGATAGAAAGACAAGATCAGATTGGAATCTCAGTGGTGTTTGTGGGTGACACTGTGATCAGTAGTAAGAGGAGGGACTAGGGAGTAGATGGAGGCAAGCGTGGGGAGGTAGAGTACACACTGGAGAAAAGTGGAATAAAATTTAGTATGACACAGTATATGTGTGTGAATGAGAGGGAAGGAGGAGAATGGCGTGAATGCAAAGAGCATGGGTGGGGATGGTGGGTGAGTTTAAATACTTTGAGTCAAGTGTTCAAAGAAATTGTGTACAGAGGTAATGAAGAGAGTGCAGGCAGGGTAAAGGCAGAATATATCGGAGGGTCTCTGCAAGAAGGACAATTTGGATACAAAGCAACATGGCTTGGCCCTGTGCTATGGCATATTGTAGGGTATATCATTAAAAATGTGCTGAGGATGGAGCTGCCAGGCAGGGGGAGTAGAGAAAAGCCAAATGTGAGGTCTGTGGATGTGCTGGGGAACTAAGTGCATATGGTTTGGTTGTGACAGAGGAAGAAGCAGAGAATGCTGTAAGATGGCGACAGATGATCTAATCTGCTGACTACTACAACATTTTGATAAAGTATTGACATTTATATAGGACTGGGCAAACATTAATCGAAAACGACATTCAGAACCTTTATTCGAAGCAGTCTTGCCCATGTTACTTATTCTGACTTTTTTTATTCTGGTCATGCTTTTAAAAGATTATTCTAATACACTCCACAGTGTGTTAATGCTTTATAATATAAAACAGTTGCAAGAAGATGGAAAGCCGCATAACCAAAGCCACATCCTGTTAAATCATGAAGGATTTCAAATGGTTGAAATATTTAATAAATTGCCATAAATAGTTCATCTGTGAGGTTCCTTCACTTATTTTAAAATCACAACAATATGCACTATTTCACTAGAAAACAAATACCAGTTATAATAGTTAAGCATATATAATGCACAAACCTTTTCAGTGAACTATGATGGCAAAAAACAGCAACACCCCAACCCCCCCTAAAAAACAACAACAACAACAACAAAAACTAATAAAAACCCAAACAATCGTTCAGTAATGGTAATCGAGCAATTGAGTTCAATTAATCAGGACATTCTGATCAGAGTTAGTGGAGGTATTGCATGCTTTTAGGAATGTTTTGGCCACAGGTGGATCATTTTTGTCCAGTGAGTATATTTAGACTGTCATAATCTCTATGATTTTAAACTCTATTACCTAAATTAAGAATCCATACCATAATATTACTGTACAATTAATCAAAATAATAAGAGAAGTGCTGGAAAATAATGATATACATTTGTCTGACCACTGGATTATATCATCAAACCAAAAAGCTATTTTTAGTGACATTTTTAGACAATCATCATTGCAAGTTAAATGTAGCAATACAAACCTGACCTAAATAGCTGAGAGTATGAACACATGTTCTATTACATACAAGTGTGCACTTGTGTGTAGTTTGTTACCTCACAGTGAACTATAATTGAAGTAAAATTTAAATGTAAAATGATGAATTCAGCATCACCTATTTTTTGTTTGGTTTATTTGAATTTGATGATCTATTGAAGACCATGATATCTACCGATACTCTGGATCCTCTAATGATTAGGGTGAATTTGCAGAGCTAAGAAACTCAATCCAGATGAGGACAGCAGAGCTGTTGGTGGAGCCTGTCAGCATATCGGCTGTTCTGCTTGACAATTGCAGGATTGGAAATTAGGCTCCTGTTTCAGTTCTCTTTTTCCCCACGAAGACTGGTTTCCATAGGTCTCGTGTCCAGTCACTGCTTATCATACAAAGATTGGGTGTCCTAAAGAAAGCACTTTTATCTGCTTGAAGCACATAAAAGCATAGGAATGAGAATGATTTTTTTACCCTAAAATGTTGCATTTTGTTATGCAGCACTTTGAATTTGTAAACCAGATATATTTTGCAAACTGTACTAAATTACAAAATTATAATAACTCAAAACATAATAAATGCTTTTGGCACTCCAAGCTGTTGATGTTGTATATAGCTTAAAATCTAAAGTTTTTACATTTCAAACAAGGCCAGTATGCTTTTAAAGGAGCCTATGTGTATAAGAAACCAAGAAATTGTAAAATCGCGATTATCCCATAATCACATCCTGTAAGCAATCCACTAAGTTTATAAATAAAGACATTGAAAAAGCTATTTCTGATTCATATAAGATATGGTGCAAATATTTTCATACGCTGTTGTCAGAGCCACTGAAACTATAAGTGGTACTGGTAAGAAATAAATTAATTAGCACATATATAGATGGTAATGACCAATAATAGTTTTTTTTCCATAATAATGTAAAATTAATAGGGATGCACCGATCCAACTTTTTCAGTTCCGATACCGATACCGATATATAAACTTTGCGTATCGGCCGATACC
>JAUZSU010037581.1:0-10210 GCA_034780255.1 Parotocinclus maculicauda
CGATCTTTCCCTTCTGAGGCTGGGTTTCCCTTCTGAGTCTGGTTCCTCTCAGGGTTTCTTCCTCTTAATCTCAGGGAGTTTTTCCTTGGCACTGTCGCCATTGGCTTGCTTATTAGGGAATTCAATTTGTAACAATTGTTTATATATCAATGTAAAGCTGCTTTGTGACAATGTCTATTGTAAAAAGCGCTATACAAATCGAATTGAATTGAATTGAATTATGGGAAGAAGGTGTCACAACACACAGTGGCAAGTTTTCCTTTCCACTGTCACTGTATTTTTACTCAACTGGGGCTGTTTGCCTAGACAAACTTTGTCGTAAAGGTGCACAAAAAGACAATGCTCTGCTTTTAAAAAAAAGTGCAATAGAAGTAAATTTAACTTTGACATGAGTTGCCCTTGAATGTCAGTGAACGAAGCTTTGCCATCCAATTTACCGACACTAGGTCTGACTTTGCCTTGTACCCATATAGTAAATACGAAAGTGGTTATATTTCTGGTCTTTTTATTCAATTCAAATTGAAAAATATAACCTGAAACTTTTGCAGACCATTGTTGGGATGTAGCTATACAGTAATAAATGCTCACAAAAATTAGGGGAAATCTCTAAATGAACTATCCCTAATGAACTGTCTCCTAAGTTTAGTGTGCAGTGTATAAATACCAGCATGCAAGAACACGGTGATCAGACTTTTTTTTGCCTCCTTTGGGGAAACTGTCTCATTACCACGCCAGGCTCGAGGTGATGCCGTGGCATAACTAGGCGAGATGGATCAATAATTGCTTATTTCACGCCCTTCCTCGAGTGTGTCAAACAGTAGTGTGTTGATGGATTGGATGGTGAAGTTTGAGCCTTGTTAATATATGCTCTTGTCCTGACATTGTGTAATGCAGCGAGCTGCGTATGACTGAATCTAAATTTCGAGTTGCTGGATAGAGAGTGCTGTAGAAACAATCGAGAGTCATTTGACTGGAATAAAAGATAATCCGATTGGCAGCGCGAGTCATAGTCAGGCATCTTGAGCACTCAGTCTTATCCCAGAAGGTCTGCCATAGCTGTACTGTAAGATCACATTTTGGCAGATTCTATTGTATATTCATAAACTCTGTGAGCACCCAATTTTCTTTTCTACTGAACTATACCAAGGTTTATAATAATTCTAGAGCGGACTGTATGTAAAACAGTAAGTAAAAAAGAAAAAGGTAAAGCAGTAAACAGTGGCATCTTGACCAGATTGGGTCTTGGGACATTCTGTCCAGTACCATAATTGCTACACCAGCACAGTTCCATTAATGCTGGTTAGCATTATCATTTAGAACAGATTTTGTCAGCTATACAGTGGAGGCCAAAGTCCAAACAATGGTACTTCTACTTTTGTAAAGGGGTCACAATATTTTCCTGCACCTGAATATCATTTAATAAAACAAGAATACAGTTAACCCTTTGAGGACCATGGGACCTATTTGTCCCACACTTCGAAATGCACACCATATGTGTTTAAAACAACCTAGAGCAGTCAAGCTTGTATGAAAGCACTCAGTGTGTCAGTGGCTTATATAAATACAGTTGGTTTTGATATGTATGCGTTAGTTTCATTGTGAGATTGATAGGGATGTTGTGTCAAAGCAACAAATATAATGTGTGTACAATCCTTGCGATCCTGGAGGGTTAAACACCGTTTAAGCACCGTTAAGGGTTAAACACCGTTTAACAGCTAGCCAGAAAATGAGGTCTTCACAGACTGAGGTCTTAACAATAATATCAGATTTTATTTGAATATAAAAATTTGTTTTTTAATTCTGGAATTTGTGATTATTATAACAATGTTTAGCATGTGCATTAGGTCATTCTTTGATGTTTTGTTAACTTATTGCTTACTTAATTCTTAAAGTGCTGCGCTGGATTTACTTACTTTAAGGTATAGCGTGTATAAAAGGAAAATGAGTGCTTCTTTAAGTGGACTCATTTCCTCTTGGTTGTGTGCAGCCAGAATTGTAAATTTTGCTTCTACAGTGTGTGTGTGATTGTTAATGTGTGCTTGTAACTGAAGAGCCATGGTGTTGTGTATTTCCTGGAGGGAGTGATGTGTATAACTGTTTAGCCGTGTAGGCACTACAGTAGCGTCCAGTCAATAACCTGGTCGATCGTCAGAATCACAGAAGGTAATATGGCCGTTAAACAAGCGGATACCTATACTGAAATACTGGCCTGGTTTCTGAACTTTAATAGAAGCCTGATCACCTAAAGTATGACGTGAAATTTATTCAGTGTTTAATGCTGAAATGTACCAGTTTGTTAGGCTACTTAGTTCGCTCGGTGCTAACATAACAGTATGCTAGCCTTGCTTTAGTATAATCTGAATATGATTGTTGAAGGTTTGAAATAGCAGAAATAACGTCAACCAATGCCAGGCGCATTGTGACTTGAACTACGAAGCAAAACATTTCATCCTCCTCAAATTTATCTTCATTTTTCACCAGGTAATTGCAACACATTTAGCATGAAAACCCTTAATTTCTCTCCATAAAAGAAGACAGTGAGGTCAACTCTCTTTATTTAGCCAATCCCAGACGTGTATTGTGTGATTTAAAGGTAACGATGAGTAATGCACTGCAGCAGCGGAGCAGTGTGCTGCTAAATTGTATGCACTGATTGGGTTTGGTTTGTCTGAAGCAGAGGTCGTGCTGTGTGACAATGAAGGAAGTGTTGGTACACAGACTGTTTGATGAGCTTACATTTTGGGAGGCACAGTGATAAAGAATGTTGTTGTTTTTTTTTAGAGGAAAATGCAAAATACGACATTAAGGATCATTCCAAAATGACAGCGTCTGCCATGTTTTAATTTCTAAAATGATTGGTATTGTATACAGAAATTCTCTCCCTTGGACTCCTGAGCACAGTCTAAGAACGTTGAGAAGCCCTGGTGAAATGACACGTTTGTTCTAAGTAAAAAGAAGGTAACATATCATGCGCTATCTAACAAATGCACCTACATCAATAATCATCTGTCTTAGACGACCTCAAATGAGGGGAAAAAAAAGGTTCAATTTTCCCTTTGCAGAATTGTTTCTTGGTGAGTGGCAATAGACTTCTGTCTTGAAGTCCATGCACTGAGATTAACTTTGAGGTTTAGTTCAGGGCTTTCACTGAGCCACTAAAGGGCATTCACCCATCCTGTTTTGTTTCGTGGCAGTGTGTTTACGGTTACAGTGCTTGAAGGTGAATTATCTGCCCATCTTCAGCCGTCTAGAGGTTTTCCTCAAGAAAACACCAGACCGATTGCTTAGACCTTCCTGAAGAAAAACCCCACCAGAACACAATGGTTCTGGCAACATGCTTCACAATAAATATGGTATATTATATGGAGTGCTGTGTTTAGGTTGCACCAAATATAGTGCTTGGAATTCAGTCTAAAACATTTAGCCTGACCCATTTCACATATAGACGTTTGAAAGTACTACTGATTTGAGACTGGGTCTTGCCACAAGAGTGTATAAAAGTGCTTTCTTTAAAAAGTCACTCAGAGGCTACTTTTAGGCAGTGTATCTCTTTGTTAGGGATTGCTGACTGCTAGACATGCCTCTACAACACACTCAAAGACAATTTGCCCAGTTGACAGACTTTGAAATAGGGTGCATCACTGGACTAAGAGAAGATGATGGTCATTTTGACATTTTGACACCACCTAAAACTGGAAAAACTGCACTGGATATAACCTAAAGAAAGATTATTTCATTGGTATATATCTATTTTTAATTTGATAAATAATTCTAATAAGTGCCCACATATCTTCAACAGCATTTTATTAAAATGTATTACATTTGCAATATAATTTTTTTGTTTTGTGTTTGCTGTTGTTGATTGTGTGCATGTGTTACACAATTTTGAGTGAATAGACCCCCTCGAAAACGAGAGGGTTCATATCAAGGAGCTATCCAGAATAAATAAATAATAACTAAGTAAAAGTAAATAATCTAAGCCGTTCTATCCTAGCTGTTAGGAGGTGTTGGGAGCTGTGGTACCGTGAGTGCATGAATGCAAAGCGAACAGGCTCTGGATGGCCGGGACAAACCCCAAGTAGAGAGGATTGTTTGATCTGCCGACAAGCACGTGCAGCTCCCCCAGTTTCATTGGCCACCATTCACACAGCTGGCACCTTCACTACACTCCTCTGTCTCTGCCTGGACCATTTTCAGAAGGAAACTTTATGTCATTATGTATCCCGGCATTAACAGCCAGTCAACATCCTCTGTTGTGTTGTGAACATAGAATTGGACTGCAATGGACTGGAACCATATTGTCTTTAGTCATGGATTCAGCTTCTGGTTGGGATTTAACTATGGAGGCGTTCATAGGAGAAGGTGGTCAACTGTTCAGTGATGTGTGCAGGACATTCTGCAGCCATGTGTTGCCTCTCACGGCAGGGCTCTCACATACACAGCAAGGCCTGTTTACAGTCAACAATCTCTCATCACTACCCAAATGATAGGCCTTTTTACGGAGTAGAAGGGGAATCATTTTGCGCCCTCTTGTGGCATGACCCAGTGCCTAATCAGATCACACCTATAATGATTTACATAGCTGCCTGCAACATAACTGCATGCCAAGTTTTGCAGCAATCCAGCATTTCTATCTGGGAGATTTACATTTTTGTCAATGAGTATATTATTATTATTATTATTATTATTAATATTATTATGTGCATGCTTAGGCACATCAGATCATTACATCCTTTTTGCTGTTCTTTATTCTTCTGCTTTTTTAAGGACAACCTTGGCAGTATGAGCTGATGATACTAATTGTTTATATACAGTGGATGCAAATTTAAGGCTGAAAAAATCATAACAATGATGTAATAGGTCACCTGTAAAGTTTATCAGTAAAGTTTATCATCTTGTAAGTTCTATTAATTAGACATCTGGTCATTAATTCTGTTAAGTAAAGGTATAGACGAGAACATGATTAAAAACGTGTAAAATGTACCCTGGATGTAATGCCAGCCCATCACAGTGCTGCAGATAATCCCCTGTTGTGCCTGTATATGATGCTAAACCTGTCTGATAGCCATAGTGGCTGTGAGCTAGTGCATTAGTCTTCTGCACATTCCACATGCCCCACGACACATCTAATTTAAGGGATTCAATAAACATTTAAATAATTAATCATAAAACTGTTGTATAAATAAAACGGAATTGATTTAAATGTAAGAGGATACGCGAAGCTCTGCTTTATGCGTGTGTTAGGATTGAAGAACGGGCCGCAACTACACTGCTCAAAAATAGGGGGTATTTCATTTTGAAATATCCTATCATTTTTGTGAGCTGTATATTTTAGAATAAAAGGATGACGTGTGAAATAAAAGCTTTAATTCAAGTAATATTACAGGATCAAAAGTGTGTTCAGGCCTGTGATGTTTCCAGCTCCTATATTATTCTTCATTATAACCAAGCTTCTCCATTAATTAAAAGATGGAGCAGCAGAGGTGCGTGCCATGTCTCCTCAAATATCCGTTTGTTCTCCGTTGTCGGATCGAGTCTGGATTGGGTGCCAGTTCCTTTGACAGTGATTTGTTTGTGAAGCCCCTGAGCTTTCCTCACATAAAAGCTTCAGGAGCGAGAAGAAGCAGCTGATAGCTGCGCGCTAATTAAATGCTCATTGAGCACGCGACCTCTGCAGAAGCGCATCTAATGAAAACAGGAGCCATTTGCTGTAAAATGGACCAATAATGAGATACGGACACACATCCTGGCACTTTCACAGCAGGTGTGAGAAACACACTCACACACACGCACACGCACGTGCGCGCCCCTGGCCCAAGTGGATTCATGTCAGAAGGGCCCGCTGAACAGAGAAATGACACCATGCAGTATTTTTGCTGAACTTTTCTGCAGGTCATAGGTTCTGTAACCCCTGGTCGAATCCTGTTGCAAAAAAGTAGTTTTAGAAGAATAGACTTGACTATAACACTGTTAGCGCATATTCCAAAATATATGGGGGGAAAAAATGTATTTCGGGCACGTTTCCGTGTACTACAGGTAGTCCCTGATTTACAGTCGGGATACTTTCCGAACAAAGCCATTGTAAAACACTTACATAAAACTAAAGTCAAACAAAGTCATTTACATAAGGCTTTCTAATAAAGAATTGTTTAGCTCATTTAATTTGCTAAACAATGTACTTAAAATGAAAAAAGTAGTTCAGTTCCAGCTGTTCGGGAAAAATTGGAGGAAAAAAAGGGCACATTTTTTTTGTATTTGTTTTTTTTTAAGTTTATTTTGATTTGGTTCCAGATCATTCATAACTGTGAAGCTGACAATCTGCAACTCTTTCTGATAGCTCTCATCAGAATGAGTACAGACAGGAGTGCTGAGACAAAGGTGACTTTCCTGCCACTTTGCTCGCCACACATGCAGGCTCTGTGTAATCTTTTTACCCTCCTGCCCCAAGCCCAAGGTGACTGCAAGAGCTGGCGGTTGTCACGCGCTGTTGGGATCAAAGTGAGTTTGACTCGAGGCACCTCGTGAGAAATGGGGAAGGGAAATGATTTGGGGAGGCGCAGTAAAGGAGAAGATGGAGGGTGCAGATGGGACGCAGTGTTTGATGATGAAACTGATGATGTTTGGCATCTTCGGACGTTAACGCAGTAAGGGAACATGTGTGTGTTTAAGTAATACAGTTTGTAAGTATCTGTGTTTGACGGTTTTGGAAATCTGTGGTGAATTCTTGTTGACTTTATATAACAAAATGCTGTGGAAGACATGGACATTGGATATTGAACAATCCCTTTTTTATCATCTAATTAACATTAACATCTAACTACCATAAATATAGTAAGAATATTAGTAATAGTAATTTCAACAAACTTACTGAAATTGTCCTACTGTTAAATTAATGTTGGGCAAATCTTTTTTTTTATTAACCTTCATTAGAATGTGTTCTTTCTAAAATCATGTCTAGAATCTATGCAATAATTGCTTAAAGCTAGTTAAATAATTTATCCCACAGCTCCCAGGTACTTTCAGTGCCAGTCTAAGCTAATTAACTATAGAAAATAGTATAAATTACGGAAGGCCATACTTGTCATGCTAGTTAAGGCTGAAGGGTTCCTTCAGTTTGCAGTATCAACTTTTTTCTCTTACGCTGCATGAGCAGTAAAAACTAGGCAATTACATAGGACCTCCCACTAAGGACTCATTTTCTAATCTAATTTTGTTTTATAATTTAGTTTATTTTCAAATTTTTCTATAACTAATTTAACTTTTATTATTAATTTTTTATTTATTTATTGACCTGGTTTTGCTGTAATTTGATATACTTTTGGTGTGTATTTAGTTAACATCTAGGCCACCCATGGAGGATGGTTATCCTGTTGAGTCTTGGTCCTCCCAAGGTTTCTTCCTACCATTTTAGGGAGTTTTTCCTTTTCACTGTCGCCCTAGGCTTGTTTAACTTGGGATTGGCCTTTTAAGACAGTATAATATTGTGAAGCTGCTTTAAGACAATGCTACATTGAAAAAAGTGCTATATAAATAAAAAAAACAACAAAAAAAAAACAGGAACTGAGCACTCTTAGCAAGTGTTTTCACTTTCAATCCAATACTAAATTACTCCATTTCAAAATGAAATTACTCCACTACTAAATCCTCATTAAATTACATTAAATATTTTAACACTTCATTATACAATAAGCTTTGAGATAATGATTTTGGCCAATAGGCACCACAACGAACCAGCACAGATTATATTAAACTCATCGGTTCATAATACATTGAACTAAAGATTGATTTGTTAAAACACATTCCCAACATAAATCAAATTACTTCATCTTACGCGATTCCTTACGGGAAACAATTCAGTACTTTGCAAGCCTTCTGAATCAAATTAACAACGACAGCCAAGACACCACTGTATAAAACTACTAAGAACACTTCACAAAATCATTCAGGTTAACTTTTGACCTTAATCAGAATAAATCACCAACAATAGAAGGAAAAAGAGGAAAAAAGTATCTGCTATTTAATACATCGACTAATCATGTTTCAATTTAGTTCATATTTCATTCATTATATTAATTTAATTTCATAAATTTGTATTTATATGATTTGATAATTCAAGACAATTGTTTATATAGGAGACAATTATTTAAATAATCGCAGTTCCTATGTTGTGAATAAATATTGACATGGATTATTATAGTAAACATCCCAACATTTTTGCCCATGTTGCAACGCTCTAGTTCTGTGTCACCACTATGTACTACTTAACACAGGATTCACAAAATACTTCTATAAGGACCAAGTTTTGGTGCTCTATAAATTCCAAAAATTCAGTTTCAGTCTTTAAACAGAAAAACATTTTGGGTCATGGCAATGTAGCTGTTTATCAAAAATACCACAGTCTATCTGACATGGACCAAATGCAAAAAATTGTTTAGTGACATATGCATGTTATGATTATAGCAAAACAATGTTTTCTGACAAACATATTTGTGCATCCATTGCTTTGGTTTCAGTCTATAAAAAACCTCTACTTTATTTACTTCACTCTAAACAGTACAATATTCAAAGGTCTTCAAATTCACCTACCTCAAAAAGATTATCCACCTCCACATGCCGTTTTACAGGCTTGGAAGCTTCAGGATCTGAGGATTTCTTGACCGGCCCACCACGAGGGAAATCTTCTTCAACTGATGCCATGGTTCAAACAAAATCTACAAAGACTACAGATATTCACATGACAATCAACATATTAAAATTGATACAAAGTGAAATACTGTCAAATATACTGCTCACAAAAATCAGAGGATATTTACTTTTTTTAACTCATTTTTGCGAGCACTGTAACTGGTGTAGTGAAACACTGAATTGTGCTTCGTGAATTTAAACGATTTTGAGCAGCTAATCACAAAAATCACCATTTTACTTATCCTGTACCCTTTTGTAGACATGCACTATTTTGTGATTTTCTATCATATTTTAAGGTTTACTAGTATACTGTCCAAAAATGATGTTTTGTTGAGTCCTCAGATGGCTGGATATATCCTTGATAGATAGATTCAACTTTATTGTTGTTGCCATGTACTTGCATCTATCTATCAAATTAATCTATAAATCTGTCAATTTATCTAGTAGGTGCAGGTGCTGTGCAAATGATGTCATGCGCATGCTTAGTAAGGAGAGATGTTCCCATATAGGCTATAAAAGCACATCACATTTGCAGAGGCTGTTTAGAGCCATGCTGATACATTAGGATTTACTGTCTACAACAGAACTGTCTCACCAATGTTGCATCAGATGCAATACATCTGTGCCGAATATACGCACAAGGCTTAAACATGCTCTATGACTGCACATGGTGAGAAAGCATATTAGTTCTACTTCAGATATAAACCCAGTGACCTCATGTTTGTTGTGTAAGTAGAGGAAACAGCCTGAGCACTTACATGGAGGACAAAGTCATGTGTGGTCAATTAAATTGTTGTCAATTAAAAATAAGAATCTGCATTAGGCCACAAGAGCAGTACACCACACTGGCCAGTACTGACACCATCAGAGAAACAAAGCCTGAGGCAGATAAAGATGTCAGTGACTTGATATTATTTATTACAAGACACTACACACAAAACCCTTGTTCACTGTGCTCAAGCAGTTCAAATGAACAGTAACCATCACTATAGTGAACAGTACAGCACATATAACAGGTACTGTCTTTACAAACCAGAACACACACTTTCTCTCTCTCTTTAATAGGTACACTTCCTAGCTTCTACACTCCCTTTGTTCATCGCCTTTACTCTGTTCTCTAATGGTCAGGACCCTCAAAGGATCAGCACAGATCAGGTACTATTTGAGTGGTGGTTCATTGTCAGCACTGCAGTGACACTGGTGTAGTGACACAGTAGTGACACAGTAGTGACACAGTAGTGACACAGTAGTGACACAGTAGTGCTGCTGGAGTTTCTAAACACTCTGTTCACTCTATGAGATACAGCTTCCACATTGCCTTACATTGTCGATGTAAAGTCAAGACACAGCAGTTCATCTGATCCTGCACAGTTCTCATCTGTGCTCACAGGACACTACCACGTCAGTATCGCCGCAGTACTGAACATGACTGTGGGACTGGGACAGGGACTGTGGTAGCCTAGCGGTTAAGGTACTGGACTCTGGATCAGAAGGTCAAGTGTTCAAATCCCACCTCAGCCAAGCT
>JAUZSU010037592.1:0-10210 GCA_034780255.1 Parotocinclus maculicauda
TCCCGAGTTTCTCCCCAGCCCTCTACTGCCACCTACAGGTCTTTGCCTAACATTTCCATTTACTACAAAAAAACCGGAATTAACTGTATTATTATAAAGGCGATTCTGTTTTCTACCAGCAGGTTTTGCAAGGCTTAACTACTCACAAAAACAGCAGATATTTTCGTGAGCATCCTAGTTTTCTGCCATTCAACACATTGCTGTATATTAGACCGTTTTAGTTCCTTTTATAATTTTAAGTCCACATTCCTATATAACTCTACATTTATTTATTAATATTATTTATGTAATACTAATATATTATTGTTCCCATATTTCAGCTAGGCTGTCCAAGAAGACCATGTCTCTCAGTCTCGCCAGGCCCTCGCCAGATTTCTTAACATTTAAGCCGTTTTTCCTTGACAGTAAAGGCTGTTCTAAAACGGTTATAAAAGTAATTTAACATCAAAGAGTTATTACCCCTATTCTGTTGAGTACAAAACTTGGATTTACTTTTATGAGCTTCAACGGAGAGGTGTGATAGAATTTGGAAACCCTTTATTTAATTAATGGTTTAGAAGCAGTTATTTTATAATATTAAAAATTCAAGTAGTTATGTCAGGAAATGTTTTTAGTACCGGTGCTAAGACTCTGGAATGAGAGACATTTTTTAGACGGTGTCCCAAAGGGTTTTATCAACATATGGCAACCTGTCCAATGTAGTTTAAATCCTAAACATGAATCTTCCCAAAGTCATAAAAACAAAAAACTGGGACGCAACAAAACAGGAGGTTGTGAGGATCACAGCAACACACACGCTATGTATTTAAAGATTCAACAGTGCCAAAAACATTAGGAGGGACACACCAAGAGGGAGAGAAATCAGCAAACCGAAAATAAAACGCATTCAATAATTCTACACACACACACACGATCTGAAACACAAACTAACAGAATAAACCAGAGTAATAAACTGATTTAAATATATATATTTTTAAATAGTCGAGCTCAACACAAAGCGGATTTTGCGTGACTTATTTTATGTTTTTTATACATCGGATAATGTGGTGTAAATCCTAGAGGTCGGTCTAGATCACACGCCATCGGACCGCCGTTACGGCCGAGCCCTCACCAGGCGGGGCGTTTGTTTTGAGCCACGAGCCGGAGGAGATCTCCACACTTCAGACATTTGGAGTTGGAGCTCGCCTCCTTGCGAGGAATGTTCCAGCACTGCAGGCAACGCACTCGGTACTTCTTATACCTGACACACACACACACACACACACACACACACACACACACACGATGAGCACAAGGCATCCCACTGAGGACTCATTTTATAATCCATTTGTTTTATAATTTAATTTATAACCAATTGAAATTTTATTAATTATTTAAATTGATTGATTTAAATTATTTACCTAATTTTGCTATAATTTATTATAATTTTAAGTATTTATTTAATTAACATCTAATCTACCCATGTTGGTCGGCTCCCTTTTTGAGTCTTGGTTCCTCCCAAGGTTTCTTCCTTCTACTTTCAGGGATTTCCCTTGCCACTGTGACCCTAGGCTTGCTCATTTTGGGATTGGCCTTTTAAGATCATATAATATTATAACGCTGATTTTAGACAATGCTCTATATAAATCAATTTGAAATGAATTTTAAGATCCAAAGCTCCAAACCCTTAAACAGATTCCCTTCATGTCGTAAAAAAATAATTTCAACGTTCTGGATTTAACCCTCACCATTGTTGCGCGTTAAGGAAAAAGAAAAGAAAAAAACCCAAAAAAACGATGCATTACATAAATAAGCGCAGTCCTACATCTCTCTTTAAAGCAGCAATAAACAGTTTATATAATTATTAGAATGTTTCTGTTTTATCACAAAGTGCCACCTGAGCTCAAGTCAGATTTATTTCTGCAGCATCGTCTCCAAGCAGCTTCACAATTTTAAATCACCTTCTAATCCCAGTTTGAGGAAGCCTAGGGCGACAGTGGCAAGGAGAAAAGAAAAAGCTTATTTAAATTCTCGGCCCAATCAAAAATTAATAAAGAAATCTCATGGTGAGAACTGAACATCCAGAACAAAAGCCACTAAAGATCCGAGTCAATTTCCCAGTAACGTCACCCATTTAGGCCACGTTCCACAATCCAATAAGGTCACAGGTTTTTATCAGATGTCCTGGGTTTATTTTATTTTTAAATGTCCCTTTTTTGAGCAGTATAAATAAAAAAACAAGGTAAAAACACTGTAATAAAAACAAACATGTTAATCTCTGCAGATCTAAAAGTTTTGGGGTCCGAGCTGAAGCCTCGCCCCTCACCTGATCCCGCAGGCGTTGCAGAGCGGCGTCCCGTCTTCGGCGTCTCTCCACAGAGGAGTTTTCCTGGTGCGGCAGGACGCGCAGATCTTCTCTAACGAGCAAACACAACGGCAAAGTAAGCATCTGATCTAGAACGACCCACTTCACAGAAACTTCACGCTCAAATAAACGAGGCTACGGTCAGGCGCTGTGTTACCGGCTCGATTTAAGGGCAACTGTGTGTGTGTGTGTGTGTGTGTGTGTGTGTGTGGTGTTTTAGTATTTATTAAACAGAAATGTTAATTAAAAGAAAGATTTCTTTAAACGTTGCTGATCTTGAAGCTTTTATGGTAAACAAACCTTTTGTTGCAGTACGAGTGGCACATTTAAAGGGGGGCATGTTATTGGGGAGGGTGTACTTGTGCCAGGCCCAAATCAGAGGGAAGAGTTGTGCCAGGTGTAAAACCGGGGCCAAGACTATAATGCAGTGGCAAAATCAATCGGGAGCAGAAGGAAAATTTATTATAATAAACTGCAGACTGAATAATCATTATGGATTTTTAATTTGCCTATTAATTTTCCAAAACATTTACCCTTTTGTAACTTGTCCAGGTCTGGACGCCAAAAAGTTCTCCTTTTCTTTTCTCTCAGGGTTGTGTACAAATTTTAATTTCCTAAATCACTTGAGCTCTGGTGCTATATCGGTGCGCCACCTGCTGGTGAGTACAGAAATCGGACCCAAATTAATAAATCGTGATTATTTTAGGACCGGGTGAACCCTGAACAGGGCCGCTGGGGGTGACAAGGTCAGAGCGCAAGAGTCGGACAAAGGTTGCTGATTGAGAGATCGGTCTCCCCTCCCTCACCCAAAACTGTGCGTGTTTTTTTCAGGTTTTCGTGGTTGATATAGTGTTGGTACTCACTGCTCACACTGGCCGAGTCGCTCTCCTCCTCAGAGCTGCTGGTCCGCTGAGAGCCCTGCATCAATCTGGACCTGCTGCCGCCCCGGCCTCTCCGGCCACGCCGGCACAACTTGCTGCAAAACAAGACAGGCTACCCACCATAGCCACATTTGCAAACAATTTGTTTACAGACAGCCAAAATTGGCGGTATGATGCTCTGGGGAGCGTTCTGCTAGAAAAGCTTGGGTTCTGGCATTCTTGTGCATGGAGGACCAACCCATGGAGGAGGTCCTGCTCTTAAACTGCTCGTTAAGGCAAATGGCTAACCAGCCAATCATAGGACAGAATGGTCAGAGAGGAAATACCCAGTGAGGGCAGTACTTTGGTTGAAAGGGTCATGTTGATAACCATGGGCTACAACTGAGGCATCAGAACTTGCAGACCATCAAATCAAACCCTGAAGCAGATGGACTAGAGATGGAGAAGACCACAAGTGGCATGGGTTCACCAAAATTGGATAGAACATCTGACGAGTCTCGATTTCTGCTCTGACATTGGATATTAGGGTCAGAATTTGGCGTGAACAACATGAAAGCA
This sequence comes from Parotocinclus maculicauda, assembly GCA_034780255.1. NCBI lineage: Eukaryota > Metazoa > Chordata > Actinopteri > Siluriformes > Loricariidae > Parotocinclus > Parotocinclus maculicauda. The sequence goes on from JAUZSU010037592.1 coordinate 3,784, forward strand.
TGATGGATCCAGCCTTCATCCAAACGTGGACGGTTCCACGGTTTAGGATGTTGGTGGTGTAATGGTGTGGGGCATTTTCTCAGCACACTTTGTGGCCCCTTAATACCAACCAAGCATCGACTAAATCCATGGTTTGTCAAACCTGGAGGTCACCGTACTCAAACCTAACAATATTTACAATCTTTGAGGAACCTGCTGCATCACTTGCCTGTAGTTGGAGGTGATGAGGAGGCGGCACTGGTCCGTGCCGTGGTCCAGCTCCGTGTGCATGCTGAACATCACTCCCTGCAGCTCTGGATCCTGCAGGTCCGGACTGCGCTCGGGGTGCGATTGCTTCCTGGGCGTCCTCTTCCGGGTGCTCCAACTGCGCAGAGTTTCTTCAACGTCCTGGAGCTTCTCGTCTTCGCTAATGTTGTTGTTGTTGAGGTCTGTTCTAGATTGGGAGGTTTCCATGGACTGGGATGGCGATTCTGAATCCGCGTTCTCGTCATCGTAAGCGAAGCACGTGCTGGAGTCGACCAGGGACGACGTGAAGTCCACTGAGCTAATCTCAGAACCTGGGAGTGGCTCGTTGGACATTTTGACTTCCGGTTCTCTAAGGTGGAAGCCCGCCTGACCGTCGTCTGCTTTTTTCGACAAGTCGAGCGGGAGCTGCGGCGCTTCCACCAGGTAGCCGCTTCCTTCCTGTATTGCGCCGCCAGAATGCAGGACGTCCTCTTCGTTTTTCGATATGAGATCAGCTAGATCTTCTGCGTTCATTTTGGCGCCGTCCTCACTCGTTGGCCGATTCGAAAAATGTTCACTGTCGATCGTGTGTGGGACGGAGAAGCAAACAGAGTCCATCTCCACTGCAGAACGTTCAGACATCTCTGCCCGGGCTGAAGCTTCTCTGAGATCTTCACTTTCGACGTTAAGGTTCTGCTCCATGGTCGAGCCTTCTTCCTCACCGTTCGCATCTTCAGAGTTCAGCAACCGCTCACACTGGAGGTTTATGAGGCTCATGACCTCCCATGGACTGCTGCTCAGGACCGAGAAAGCTCCTGCAAAGCCGTTACCAACCCCCTGACCGTTCTTCTCCCGGGACGCTGGGCTGTGCTGGACAGTCTTCTCGCTGGGGACATCATGGAGGCCTTTAGCTTCCAGACCGGGCTGGTTGGTGGGCGTCGCAAGCTCCTGAAGAAGGTACAAGATGGACGACTGAGTTGCTTCAGGATCTTCTCTGGCACACCTGGGGAGGTTTCTGAGATCACCCGAAGCACCAAGCTCTGAACCCATACTTCTGTTCCTGTTCGCTGGAAAAGACGATAATATTAGGACGCCCCCTCATGACAGGACAATAGTGCAAGAACTTTATTATTTTTAAACTGTACTTAAGCATTTTATTTACACTTTCACATTCTACACTCCTCACAAAAATTCCTTTTGAGAGAAGTATATAAAAAAAACAGTACTTTTTACTCATTAATGTAGCTTTTTATAACTGCATTTGTTTATCTACTTATTTTACTTATTTATTTGGACAATTCAAGCTCCTAAGGAAGCAAAATATGCCGATGTATGCAACGGAAAACTCCAGTGCCTCCAAGTTTCTGACTAAACTGGCACATGCCAATCTCTCAAAAGGTGCCAATGCAATTGGTATATGCCAGTGTCTCAAACACAAGAGGTCAATGCCTCGGCCACCTGCAGGAGTTAGGGCAACTGGCGTCTCGAAACATGAACTGAATTAAGCAGGAATAAATTATGAATAAACAAGAAGGCAAGCAGGAAACTTACAGGACAATGTTTGAGATTTTGGAGCAACGTTAGCTTTTACACGAATGCAAATTCACTCGAAATGTAACTATAAAACACACCGCTTGTAAATTTGGGCCTTAAAATGGTGCCGTGACCCTGGAGATTCTTATTAAAATCACGTCTCAGGTTTTATTTCTAAGAACAAGTGAAGTTCTCCAAACAGTTTAAAAAGGTGACCGCGACTCGTACCTGTTAAACACCGCGATTATTTGGTGTTTGAAGGCCTTAGTTTGTTTTATAAAAGAAATCAAAAAGCAAGACCATTTCCTCAAATAATTACAAAGTAGCTCCTCTGAGGCGATTGTTTGAAGCGGCTCGAGCGCACGACGCCTTAAAAGTGGGGCGCGCGCGCACAAAACGCACACTTTTCCCCAATATTTGTCTCGATTTTTAATAGTCCATAAGTTTTTTTGGAAAGAAAGGGATTTAAAGCTGATGTTCCTCACAGGATCCTAAAATAGAGCGAGCAAAAAAAAAATCTTCAGAAAAAAAAGATGCAATTAAATAAAAACTCGGATTAATAACAGGGCTTTAAATAGAATCACACAATGTTTTTTGTGTTTAATTTAATTTTAATAAGTGCACGCACGAGACATGCCAGAGCCACGTGACCAATTACGGCTCGTCAGTTAAGCTTTTAGAGTTAATTAATAACTAATCTAATTACAGTTCAACAAAACTCCGTCCTGCCTCGGTCTCCACTCATCCTGCCAACAACTTCTAAAGGGTCACCTCCCAAAAATTACTTTTAAAACATCATTTCACGCATCTGCACGAACAAAAAAAAGGGGGGGGTTTAATCCAAAACAACCCCTGAATTCTCACCTCATTAAAATAAGCAGCGGTCCTGCAGATTTCTGAGCCATGCAGCTCTAAATCCACTAGATTTAAAACGTGGAGGAGCTGTCGCTTGGTGGAGTCACGTGATACAGAGCGGTCACGTGACTCCAGGTGCTCAGGTGTTGCTCATCTACCTGCTGCCTTTTATAATAAGGCCAGACTTTTTTATTGCTTGTTTCGCGGACGATCATATTTGAAGATTACAAAAAAAATATTATTTTTTTTGTATTTCTCGGATCCGCCACAGCACCAATGGTAAAAAAAAAAAAATAAAAAAAATAAAAAAAAAAATATATATATATATATATATATATATATATATATATTTTTTTTTTTAGCTTTTTCCGCCCTCTAGTGGAGAGCCAACGGTTTTCTTCTGTTCATTTAATTTTTTTCCAGATTCACTTAATTGTAGGTTAAATCAATTTTATTTTTAAATAAAAATGTTTTTTTTAATTTCTTCCTTCTCCTTGTATTGATTCCACATAGTCCTCGAGAAATTGAAAAGTGCTAGTTTCCTTTCTTATCTGACTGATATTTACAGTTTTATGTACAGCTAAGCTCAGCTTTGTGTGTGTGTGTGTGTGTGTGTGTGTCTTGGTTAGACAAGTGTTGCAGAACACTGTCATTACACTTTCAAAATGTCCTTTTTCTCAGAACATGTTCTCAACTTCTCATGTTTGTGCATGTGTGTATATTCTGCTCGCACGTTTTATCTGCTGACCTTTACCTTTCCATTTGCGCAGCGTTTTTGTGGCACCGTGTTTTGCTGTTGAATTTGCAGCACATGGTAAACTGCAATCTCATAAATGACCTTTCCTGTGGAGGAAATACCACGGAGGAAAAGGAGCACTGGCACAAGTCTGCATCTTTACTCACAACAACTCATTGCCATTCAGTTACGTGACTTGTGAATAGAAAGGGGTGCTATTTAGGTACCCGCGCTGCAAAACTTTTACTGTTGGGACCTTAACCTTTAAGTGCTTGGATTGTACAGGACATTGTTATTCTGATTAGGATTTATACGTGGTTTTAAGAGGCCGTAATTCCCTGTAATTCCATTTACGATTGGTTTAAAGGAGTGACGGGGTCTTGATAAGACGTGCAATAAGTAAGAGAAGCAAAGTGGAGCGGGTCCAGATATTATTTTAAGTAAATATGGCACTGAGCTATGAACTTTAATAACAAAGCAGCTTTATAATATTATATGATCTTAAAAGGCCAATCCCAAATTGAGCGAGCCTAGGGTGACAGTGGTAAGGAAAAACTCCCTGAAAGTAGAAGAAAGAAACCTTGGGAGGAACCAAGACTCAAAACCAGAGACCATAAACCAGAGAACACTGAATATATATGATCTACATTGTCATTTCAAAGACACCACAATGACAGAAAGGAGTGTGTGTGTGTGTGTGTGTTTGTGTACACACACCTTGTATTGGGATGTCTCGTGAACCAATTGTCCTCTAATATTTACTTTGAGGGCTGTTTTTCCTCACTTCTTTAATTGCTTTTTACAAAATGGTGCAAAATTCATTAAAAAAAAACTAAAAAAAAGTCTAAATATTTTCTCCTCCATGGATGGCCGAGATGTTAATTAAATAATATTAAAATTAAGTAAATAATATAATTTAAACCAATAATAGTAATTAAGTAAGGCCAGACTTTTTTTATTGCTTGTTTCGCGGATCCGTCAACGATCATATTTGAAGAATACACAAAAAAAAAACATTTTTTTGGTATTTCTCGGATCCGCCGCAGCACCAGTGGTTGAAATAAAAAAAATATATATATATTTTTTTTAGCTTTTTCAGCCCTCCGGTGGAGAGCCAACGGTTTTCTTCTGTTCTGTTAATTTTTTTCCCAGATTCACTTAATTGTAGGTTAAATACATTTTATTTTTTTATATTTTTTATTTCTCCTTCCTTGTATTGATTCCACATAGTCCTCGAGAAATTGAAAAGTGCTGAAAAATTTTTTCCTCCCTCCTCAGTAGATTCTTAATTAGAAACATCCGAGGAACAAGAAATTTAAAAAGTCTGGCCTTAGTAATAAAACAGATTTTAAAACAAAATAGATTTTAAAATCAGTCCTTAGTGGGAGGTCCTTGGAGACTCAAAACCAGAGACCATAAACCAAAGAACACTGTATATACATGACCTACATTATGTCATTTTAAAGACACCACAATGACAGAAAAATATTATAGATATTATAGATATTAAAGATATAATAAATCGCTTCAGTAACCATGATGTCCATGAAATGTCCTCACAAGGATACCGAGACTAATATGTGTGTGTGTGTGTGTGTGTTGATAGTGACAGGCTAATTTTGATAACACATAAGACTAAAAACCGCTTCACCTACTTGAGCGGTGCCTCATAAACAACAAAACTGGCTGCGCCGTGAGGACACTCCGATGTAGAGACAGTCCACATTGGTGTCTTCGAGGACTAGATCTGAGTTATCCACGCTATTTATTTATACATTTTTAACTCCGTTACAGGAGCAGAAAGAAAATGCAAAAAGGACCCAGACCACTACACCCCAGGACTGAACCCAGGACATTCCTGCTGTACGGCGACAGGGACGTTTTCACGTGCGGTCTCAGACTTTTGGCCTCCGTTGTTGACGTGGCACTTTTGGATGCTTAGAAAAGTGAGGGACTCGTGTATGATCTGAAACTAGAGTAACATTTACGACTACGTATTGGTAAATAATGGAGGAAACAGTCTGAGACATGATGGTAACTCAATATATTTTGTGTAGATTTGTGTGAGCAAACAGAAGCGCTGTGATCATGTCAGAGTTTCCTGTGCTATTTTAAGCACTACATGCTAACCTTATGTGCATAGTCGCTCGCTATTTTTTAAAAACAACAAGTTGTGCTGAATCTATAAATCGTGCGTGCTATTTTAGTTCCTTATAAATGCCAGATAGAGATAGAGAGGCCAGATAGAGCGTCATACAAAATGTCCTCCGGTGCCCCACAACGGCTCGAGGCACAAGCCCCAGAGGACTAACCCTAACCCTTTCATCATACTTTCAGATATTTTCATTCAGTAAAACGTTCCAGTTTGGATTTCTTGGCTCATTTTTGTGGCACATTTTTCCTTGTATCTATGGTTTGAGAGTACGTTGTCGTGCCAGATCATGATCTGTGATCACCGTTATTTTTCTCCACATTGGTTTTTCGGACTAATGGCATTTAAGACCGAACACGGAAAACAAACAAGCCTCTCTACTAATAATATCTGTACGAAAGAACCGAACTAATGGAGCACTGAGGCTAATGGAACCTTTTTAAGTGCACTTCTGAATCAAATGGAAACGGCTTTAAAAATAAATGTCGCCAGCTGTTATGATTTTTAAATAAATCTGAAGTTCTGGATATTTCTGCGTTTTGTGTTCGTTAGAGGAACTGCTGGGTTAGAACCATAGTTGGGACTTGTTAAGTACAAACTAAGATCAGCTTTTTATACAAGTTTATTTCCGCTACAGGTTAAATTACATTGTGTATATGGTTATATCCCGTGCTATCTGTTTTTCACCCTACTCTTCGTGGTGCTTCCTACTGGGGTTTATTTTGCTTCCGTCAAACATGGCAATCTTTTCGTTGTTTATACAGTGTTCCCTCGTTTAACACTGGGGTTACGTTCCAGAAACTTTCACAAACAGCAAACACAACACCGCAGATAAAAACGTGTCATGGTGGCAAGTAGAGACTCAGGCGGCCGATGCTCTAGTGTTACTTCTCGTTTTTGGTGAGTATTCATCCTCTGAGTAAATA
>JAUZSU010037603.1:0-10209 GCA_034780255.1 Parotocinclus maculicauda
GAGGACTATGTGGAATCAATACAAGGAAGGAGGAAGAAATAAAAATATTTTTTTATTAAAAAATAAAATTTATTTAATCTATAATTAAATTAAAGTAAATCTGGAAAATATGTAATGTACAGAACAATAAGGTTGGCTCTCCACCGGAGGGCTGGAATTTTTTTTCAACCATTAGTACTGCGGCGGATCTGCGAAATACCCCCCCAAAAAATATATATTTTTGTATACTTCAAATATGATCGTATGGCCTTAATAACCCCCAAGCAACTACTCAGTGCTCCATATGGACGCTACCCCACAATTTAAATCCCATAAAGTGTGTGGAATTTCATACTCTCTGCCAATTGCTGCATGCAATCTTATCCTTTTAATGTATTCTAGCTGATAATATCTTTATGAATGCAATTTCATATTAAACCAAGTTAGACACCAGCCATGGTTTTCCCCTTTAGCAATGTTTCTCAGACATTACGTCATACACAACAACTAACCATTACTGATTGGAAACTGATGTGTAAAAAGTAGTGTTTAATTTCTGGGTCTTGTTAAGTCAGACGTTTTTATTTATTGCCAGACTGATTACATTTGTGCTTCATTTTCCCTGACAGTTAGGATTTCTTATTGGAATGCATAAAACTTTTCATTTATTACAAGGCGTTGGCTCAATGAGCATGATCAGAGAGCATGATCTATGGTCTGAAAGAGAGATAGCTTTGTGACAGTATTCAAAAAATGCACTCACTCATAAGACCTTGGAGCAGTTGTTGACCTCTCAGTTAGAAGATAAGAACTTGTTGTGATTGTGAGTGAACTGATGCATCTGTGTTTCATTAAAAAAGGCAATCAACAAGTTTATACACCTCCAGCTCTATGGGTTCTGCTGGGTGTGTTTTATCTATGTTCTGCATAGATATACATGGTGTATACCCGTCAGAAGAGCTTAGCTGTGGTAATGAAAGGCTAAACCAGGGGATGCTGAATAAATGTTATATATGAGGTAGGGGTCACAAACACAAGAAATATGAACACAAATGTAAATCAGGCTGCTGATGTGAGTAAGGCTGCTGATTTTGACTTACAGGTGGTAGACTTTTATGTATAATATAATGCATGAAACAACACATTATGCTTGCCTTGTCCATCTACCATTTGTGCTTGGAGAAACTGGTTCTCAGTCATCTGAAAACGTGCTTTAATAAGTTGACAATACCATTTCCACAGCTCTTCATTCTTCCCTCAACAATCTGGACAAAAGAAACAGCTATATCAGGATGCTGTTAATCAATTTCAGCTGTACTTTCAACACAGTGATCTCCACCAGGCTGGTGTCCAAGCTCAGTGACTGGGAAATTAGTATCTCCACTTGTAACTGGATCTTGGACTCCCTTACAAACAGTACCCATTTCGGTGAGGTTGGACACTCACATCCTCCAGTCTTACTTTGAACACTGGCATGCCATAAGGGTGTATATAGAGTCCCCTGCTCCCCATTTTGAGCATGACTACATGCTTCTGCAGAGATCCAACCTCATCATCAAGTTTACCACCACAGCAGTACCATTAGTAACAGCAATGAATCTACGTACAGAGAGGAGATCCAGCACCTGGCAGTGTGCTCATAAACTAACCTCTCCCTAAACACAGAAAACACAAGTGAGAAAACAAATTGTTTTTTTGAAATCTGCATACCTACAATTATGTTGTCGAGGTGAGCTAACAGAAGCTGAAATCCCCCTTCATACTTAGTATCCTGTGGTGTAGAGAGAATAACTCAAGGGGTTGTTTCCTCTGGTCACAGTGTGTTCAGCTTGACAAATCCATGAAACACTGACAACAACTTGAAACTACTAATATAGCTTGGCGGGTGGGGTATTCGGTCTGGGCTCGAATTCAGTTCTCTCTGACTCAGGGTTGTGCATCCCTGACAGGATAAAATCAGATTTTGTTGTCATAAAGTTTTGTAATGGTTTGGGATGCTATGACTGCTATGTTCTTAATTTTCACAAATGTTTTAGATCAGGTTGTTGATGGTGGGGCATGCAAGTCGCTAATATCTCATGTGCTGCCTCTAGGTCTTGCTCAAGGGTAAAACAGTCACAAATTGGCCCAAGCAAGGTTTTAATGTAGATTAGTACCACTTAACCACTACTGTTTGCTTGATCTAAAGCCTCCTCCCCTAATATTTCCTGCTCACAGTCTGTTTGTGATTTCATTTCAACAGTGTAATGTGTTTTTCCCTGGCTGCTAGATGTATTATTGTTATTTTAAAATCATGGTATTTTTTAAAACAATTATGGCTAGGTACCTGTTGGGGAACCTATGCAGACTTTGGTTACCATTTAAAATCTTGAGTCACAACCAGATATGGAGGTAGAAAAGTGTATCTCTGTATGTTTAAGTAGCCACACTTGCTCATGTGTAATCAAACATCCATATGCTGGAGATTGATTAATAGACAAAAAGTCATAATATAATCAGCTAAATGCATTGAAAGCCAGTATTTCACAGTCACCCATTTTATAATTCAAAGCAGACATGACTTCAACATCATCTGATCTGAAAAAAGAAAAATAAATCTGATTTGAATCACATATACTGCCAGAACAATCAGTTCAGTTTGTGTCAGTGTGTGTGTGTGTGTGTGTGTGTGTGTGTGTGTGTGTGTGTGTGTGTGTGTGTGTGTGTGTGTGTGTGTGTGTGTGATGTTTTAAAATGCTCTTGGCTGAATCAGATTTCAAAGTAAATGTTTTATGTTGACTTGGAAGAAAATTCTTGTGGTGAATTATTGATCATTTGAATGGACAGCTTGTGTTGGTCTCTCACTGGCTGAGTCACCGACTGGACATATCATTATTTATACTGTAGATGAGGAAATGTTGCTACACCCACACGCCTTGTGATCCACTTGACATTTGCATCCGTCGCCACCTATCATTAATGTGTCTGTTTAATGTGTGTCTGATTCATTTAATGGATATTGTCCATGGATAGTCTGGCTTGTTGGAAGACAGTCATCACATCCCGTGCAGCCAAAATATGATCTTAGAGTAGCTACAATAGAAGCTGACATTTTAGGAGAAATGTAACTATGTAAATTTAAAATCATTCAAATTAATTTTTAGTTTGGCATTTTTTAATACTCATTCATTTTGTACTATTGACCCGCAAGTATTATATTCTGCTCAAGCCTTGACACCACATGTCAATTTTGTGGTCAAATTAATGTAAAACCTTCCTAATTTATTTCCCCAGCCAGGCTGCATGTCCTTCCTGTGCATGCGTTGGTTTACTCTGGGTACTTCAGTTTCCTCTCACAGTCCAAAGACATGTGTGTTATTTCATTTGGTCACTCTAAATTGGCATCAGTTCGAGGGTGTAATAGACTGCCCGCCCAGCCAGCAGGGTGGTGTTAAATAATGGCTAAGACACCACTGAAGTGGAGTGACCAGCGACATCTACAAGGCATCTGACAGACTATTCGTTCAAGGCAATTAAGGTGATATTATGAGTGTGTTACATGTGAGTGTTGTGGAAACAGTGGAGCAATAATTGTACACAAATGTATGTAATGTCTATATAGGATTTCTGCAGAACTTACTGTACTCACAATCTAGAATGAGCATTGGTCAGGGTCCCAACATTGCATATTGCCAACAGCAGGCTTTCAGCATTTTAAATAGTGACAGCACTAAATATTACATTACTACATTACTAATATTACTCATCTCTGTATGGATTTTATTTTATCTCACAACTATTTTGGTGTTGGTCAATTGATTTTCTAGGCTGTACTGACTTTGTGATAAACCTTCAAAATAAGGTTGGTGTTATCATTAGTATGGCTAATTTTACCTCATGACAACTTCTAGATTTCTCCAGCAGTGAGCAGAATGTGTCAGATTCAGATTTTAACTTTAGTTTTCCTGGAAAACTACCACAATATAGATTGATCTTTATGAATTGATCCCATCAGAGAAGAATAGAGAAACTTAATATTAGAGAAACATTCAATGTTGGCTAACCGTCCAACATCGTCTAACCAGGTAAAATACATTACCTACAGTGAAGGTAAAAGCCAAAAAAGTGTTGTTCTGACATGCACCTACAGATTATATACTTACATCCTATGCTAAGTATAAATATAAATTTTTACAATGTAAAAAGCATAGCTTTTATAGCATAGCTACGCTATTTATACAGCTTAATGTAAGCTTATTTTTAAAAAAAGATTATTTTATGGTAACTGCTTGTAATGATTACAGTCGGTTGTAATCATAATATATAATAATTACATAATATACATAATAAATAATAATTAATAACTAATTAACTTTAATAAAGTAATTTGATGTACACACATACCTTTTATCAAACTTGAAACAACTAAATTTACAAGATTAAAATAGCAACTGGAATGTTTGATTTTCCAAGTTAGGGCAAGACCAGAAAAAAACAGTATCAAGTATGCATAAAATAACAGCAACCTCCATGCTTAGGTGCAACATAAATATATACAGCTCTGAACTGACAAGGATTTAACTGACAAGGGTTTAATGCCAAGGTGGGTTTAAAATCATAGGCCAAGCAATGTTTAGGAAAGCTGTCGTTGCTGCTGGATAGGTGATGATATAGGTCGGTAAAAAGCTCCTGGAACATTGTCAGTATTGCAGCAGCTCTGTTGATATGTGTCTGCATCATTCATGCTGGCTAAATGTTTATCCAAGCGTCTTAGAGAGAGATAATGGTTACTTGTCTGCAAAGCAAAGTGTGAGAGAACATTGATGACTCAGTAGATGAATGAATGATAACAAGATCATCATTGTTTTCGCTTCAATAACAAATGCATAAAAGAGTTTTAACTCCTCTGATGAGATCAGCTGGATATTTAGTGTAGTTTATTAAATGGCATACAAAATATGATATCAGTTCACTGAACTTGGTGGAGTTCCACCTGGGTTAAGGTCTAGGGACAGGGTTTTCCTTACTATTGCCAACATTACTATGAAAAGATCCACTTTCTTCTGCTTCCAATATACAATACATTGAAAAAGGTGCCTCTCAATCTTTGTCTTAGATTCAGGAATACAGTTGTGTTGAGTGGAGTGATTCCCAGAATCCTGAGTAGACAGTGGGCCTAGACAGAATGACAGCATTTAATTTGTCTGCAAGTCAGTGCCTTAAATCGCCAGATGACGTTTGGTAACACCCAAAACTTAAGCTTTTTAAAGTAATCTGAAAAATAATGTGATTTTTGTTGTTTTAGTTGTTTGTGTATTGTGTGTAAATGTTTAGTAATATGATGCTGACTCACTATAAATCGAATTCACTTATGGGCATAAAAACGTATCCTACTTAACTTAGGGGTATACTGAAACCGTTGTCTATTTAGTAGTGTAATGCATTTCAACATGAATGCATAATAATAATAATAATTATTATTATTATTATAATACAACTGAATATGCTGCTTAATGTCCAATTAAAAAGAAGCAGAAAGCAGTCAATTAATGTGATCAGTATTTTTACACATTTGTTTACTTAAATGGTCGACACAGTTTCACCACCACACTATGTGTGTATATATATATTCTTTTTTTTTTTTTGGCTGTAACCTTGTGTATCGATGTAAGCTTGTGTCTGTCACTAAAATGGCTGTTGATGCTGAATAAATCTAATAAACAAAACAAACAAACTTAGTTCACCATGCAACTTAAATGACAAAAAATAAATATTTACTTAAGAAAAAAATGATTTTGGGTCACGTCATCCTAGATACATTTTTAAAGGCAACTACAGTATTTGGTTGGTGAATCATTCTCAGGCAAAGAAACATGGACTACAGTCTATAATAGTAAAACAACAACGTCTCTATGGTAAGTGAAACCAATTAAAATGTACAGTGAGTGTAGAAACTAGGAGATGTAACTAATAAAGCATTAAAGCATAAAGCATACATCAGTCAGGGTACTTTCGGCCATTAATTTTCAATTTTTGTTAATGAGAGAAGTTAACATTTTAGTTTTTCATTTTAACTGATTTATTTGAAAAGTTTGGTTATATTATAATTTATGCTTCTTTCACATTCATTTCCTTCACAATCTTAAAAAAAAAATCCTGTGAAGATTTGGCAACACAGTGAATTGCAATGTGACTTGTCACTTTTTTGAAGCAAGGTAATTCTCACTACAGACCTTATCATGTGTTTCACAGACACATTTTAATGATCATAAGTTTATTGCCTTTTACAGTTTTTCGCAGTTGCTAAAACACTAAACCCTGTTGTCTGATCCAACTGCTTAGTGCCATTAATCAATTTAATGAAACTGTCACCCTTATGGCAGCACCTTAAGCCCTTTTCACCTACACTGCTCAAAAAAATTAGGGGATATTTTAAAATGAATACGAAGAATCCCACAAGAACTACTGGATAATCTGCTCCTGTCCATGCCCCATCACTGACTGTGTGTTTTGGCAATCTTGGGTGATCATACACCCTACTGAACAGTCAATGTGTGGTACTCTTATCCAGTTTACCATACTTCTTTTCCCCCCTATGATTATTTCACTTGCTACTCAATCATAATAATTGAGTTTTGTGTAATCTAACAACTTTCTTTGACTTTTCATTTGCTTTTCTGAAGATCTTGTTTAATGAAATAAAATCAAATGCTTCTTTTTTTTTAATCGCTTCATTTTCATTTTAAAATATCCCCTAATTGTTGTGAGCAGTGTAGTTAGACACAACTTGCAATCTTATTTTCACCTGATAAAACATTATGCACTGTATAATGGTAAGCACAGATAGCAAAAGTGAATCTCAATTAAAACACAGGAGTGTCAACTTAAATACAGCAACTGAAAATTGATCACACATATGGCTAATGATGTGAAAAAAATTATATAAGCCAGTTCAAGTAGTGCTGTTAAAGTTACACTATGGGTAGAAACAATCAAAGAGGTAGAGTAAAAGAAAGATGCGGATAACGTGAAAAAACAGTTATTTCAGATCAAAGACAGGTGACTGTCATAGACCATGTTCTTTTCCAGAGTTTGACAATGAGGATAGCAGGACTTTGAGCTTCAGCTTAACCTTAGTAGATTTACTGCGTCCACCACAGACTAAAGATTCAAAGAGGAAAACAGGTAATTGCTTTTTTCATTATGTACATTTTTACAGTATGACTCAATACAGTTCTATAAACAGGTGTTTAATTACATTAATTGTCCAATATACACTGCTCACTAAAATTGTTATGGACATGGTTTTGGCTAACAAGGTATCATAGAGGACAGTGGGATATTCCACAGCATACACAATGTTGCCATATCCACCATTGATTGTGTGCTGAAAACACACAGAATGTGATCAAAGCAAAAATATCCAATTCCATTTGAGATAAACTCTGAACATGTAAAAGATATGTGATATGTGGTTGTTCAAGTATCAGATATAAATGCTTTACTTTACAATGCTACAATACACTACTTGTGGTTAATTATTTTACAGTAAGTATTGTATTTTCTACAGATAATTCTTAAGATTGATGCAAGTCCTCACCCTGTGGAATATTTGTATGTAAATAAGGCTGGCATCAACCTCACCAAAAGATGAAACCTTATTGGGCAAAAGGCAATATTGAAGGTCTTTGGGCAAAGAGGGGGGAATATAGCCATCTGTGCTACAATCGATGTACAAGGGGTGGTTCATCGCCATGCAACCATTGGCCCATACAACACAGCACGCCTCCTAAAAATCCTCAGAGGTCTGTATGAGATTTTCTTTTCTTTTTCCAGAGAGACAGCACAGTGGGGCACACCACACTTTTTATGTGGTTATCTGGAACAATAATAGCTACCATCCCATAACAGAAGGTTCAGCACATAGCTGCACATCCAGATGATATTCCGTCCACCATACTCCCCCTTCCTCAATCCAACTGAGGAATTATTTTCAGCTTGGAGGTGAAAGGTTTGTTACCGGAGGCCACATGAACGAGTAAGTCTTCTTGAGACGATGTATGGAACCTGTAAAGACAACAGTGCTGAGTCTTGTCAAGGGTGGATTCATCATTCTAGGTGCTTCTTCCCCCAATGTTTGGCCAGGGAAAATAAACTGTGATGTTGATGGGTTCTGTGCCCAAATCCTCATGATGGACAAGATAATGCCTGACATTGTGGGGTTTTTTTTGTTTGTGTTTTTTGTTTATCTGTAATTTTTACTTGATTTGTGTGTTTATTTACAGTAAGTAAACTCAACATATATTTACACTACTGTACTGATGCAATATTGTTTCACTTTGTTAAATTTTTTCATTTATATATATTTATATATATATATATAATATATATATATATATATTATATGGAGTAGTGATTTTGAATATAATTTGTAATTTTGTAAACAATAAATGGCTTATTCAGTGTTTGTGTTCTTTTGCATTTTGATAAATTGCATTTTTTTTGTTTTGCAGCACACAGTATAACTATGTGGGGTGTGTGTATACAAACCTGCTGTCTATGTGTGGTATTCAGTGTGGAGTGTTTAGTTTTGATTTTTTTTTCTCTGCTAATATAAGGTTTTGGAACTAGTGTATGGATAAGAGCTTTGAGTTTTTAATCTGGGGAAGTATTTTGATAAAACCAGCTAGTTTACAAAACTGTGTTTTAATCATTGGAAAAACTGTAATTTTTTAAATGACTTTTTACTAAACAGAAGTTTTGTCTTGAAAATATCCTTTGTGAACACTAAAGATTATTTATAATGTTTTATGATCTAGTTATTGTATTTTCCTTTTTTCTGTGTTTTTCTATTTTTGTATGTGTATTGCAGGAAGAGTCAGAGGTTTTTTGAATGTAGTTTGAATTGGGCTTTGTGTTTACAGTTTAGAGAAATGGATGGGTGGTTTCAAGAAATATGTCTTGGCAATTAAGAAAAACTGTAAACAGAAATCAGAGTAAGCCCAACTCTCAGATGATAAACTGATGAAAGCTGTGACAATCAAAGCAATGGACAGCTCAAACAAGGGAGGGAAAGAAGACGAAAGGGGTTAAGGGAGTTACTCTGTTCCTTTGTATTCTTGTAAATAAAGAGAAATAGAATGTATGAATAACTGTTTTGGAAAAACAAGTCAAACACCCCTTTAAACACCACTTATTTGGAGATTGTTTAATGTGTTGTCCATTCTCTACAAACAAATTATTGGCTAGTGCTCTGTTTAGAACTAATGTTTTCTTTCATTTAACAATAATTCCATATGATTTCTCTTAAAGGGAAATCTGCTTTCTGACATATTAGACTTTGTGTTCAATAATTTCAATCAATGAGCGGCTCAGTGGTGCAGAAATCAAGCTCAGAGATCCCTGGCTCGATCCTGACCCTGGGCTCTGCTTATGTGGGTTTTCACTGGGTACTTTGGTTTAGGTTATTTTGTGTTTTTAATGTGCACTTAGTGTGTTAATGAGTGTGTTAGTTTGAAGGATCAAAATCAGTAAAGGTCCCATTTTGAGTCTTGGTCCTTCCAAGATTTCTTCCTTCTACTTTCAGGGAGTTTTTTCTTTCCACTGTCACCCTAGGCTTGCTCACTTTCGGATTGGCCTATTAAGATAATATAAGACTGTAAAGCTGCTTTAAGACAATACCTCGTTGTAAAAAGGGCTATATAAATACATTTGAATTTAATTAAATTGAATTGAATACAGTGGGTACAGAAAGTATTCAGATCCCTTTAAATTTATCACTCTTTGTTTCATTGCAGCCATTTGCTAAAATTCAAAATGTTTTTTTAAATTTAATTTTATTTCTCATTAATGTACACTCAGCATCCCATCTTGACAGAAAAACAGCCATGTAGACATTTTTTCACATGGTCATTCAGGCCCTTTGCTCAGTATTTAATAAAAGCACCCTTTTGAGCTAGTAGTACCATGAATCTTCTTGAGAATGATGCAACAAGTTTTTCAAACCTTGATTTGGAGATTCTCTGCTATTCTTCCTTGCAGATCCTCCCCAGTTCCGTCAGATTGGATGGTGAGACAGCTATTTTCAGATCTTTCCAGAGATGCTCAATTGGGTTTAGGTCAGGGCTCTGGCTGGGACAGTCAAGAATGGTCACAGAGTTGTTTTGAAGCCACTTCTTTGTTATTTTAGCTATGTGCTTAGGGTCATTGTCTTGTTGGGAGGTGAACCTTCGGCCCAGTCTGAGGTCCTGA
>JAUZSU010037614.1:0-21764 GCA_034780255.1 Parotocinclus maculicauda
TGAGGTGCACATTTAATTCTGCCATGATTTGGGCAGCCGTGGTTTTATGTTTTTTGGATACAATCCAGGTTAGCACCTGAACATCCTTTTCAGACAGCTTCCTCTTGTGTCCACAGTTAACCCTGTTGGATGTGGTTCGTCCTTCTTGTTGGTATGCTGACATTACCCTGGATACCGTGGCTCTTGATACATCACAAACCTCCCACACTAAAATCTAAAATGACAGGTGTTTCAGTTTCATTGT
Source organism: Parotocinclus maculicauda (assembly GCA_034780255.1). Taxonomy (NCBI): domain Eukaryota; kingdom Metazoa; phylum Chordata; class Actinopteri; order Siluriformes; family Loricariidae; genus Parotocinclus; species Parotocinclus maculicauda. The sequence continues at coordinate 245 of JAUZSU010037614.1, forward strand.
CTAACCCCTGTATATATATATATATATATATACACTCTTCTATAGGCTGCATTGCTAATTGCCATTACCTCCCCATACACTTGAGTAATAACAGCATCTGGCATCTTCAGGATGCCAAGTTAAACCTTATAGGGCAGGTCTTTTTGGAAAGGTTATCAGCCAGGAAACAACATTTTTAGGAAGATCACACTAAATACTATTTTACCTACAGATGGCAAAGTATGTCTTAATGAAGAAACAGATAAATAATTATATGTAGTCATTATACCATTGCTAAAACAACAAATTAATGGTGGCCTAAGACTTTATTCTGTTATTATTAGAGATTTGAAGCAAGTCAGTTTTAAATATCCCACTTTAATAAATCAGGAAGTAATTCAAAAATTTTATAAGGCTGATAACCATTCACATAATTTTCCAAACATACGGTAGAAATGTCCAACCTACTGTAATGGGCTGTGTCTCAAACCACATACTGCATACCCGTATGTATCTGCATAGCACGAAGAATGTTTCTCCCATAGAAGAAAACACTTTCAATTTATGAAGTACTTCAACGCCTAACTTTGGAGAACACAGGCTGCAGTCGTAAATGTGGTGTGGACAGGATGCCACTTCATTGCAGGGCTGGCCAGTGAATGCTGAACGGAAGGCACCACCAAGACATGTACACGGGTTGCTGTGGTAACGGGCTAGTGTATTACCACCCTAGCTCCATAAAAATATAGTTCTGTCAGTTAAGGTTTTTACTGCTCCTCCCAAAAATTCAATGTATTTTTAAGTTGTAATTTTAGTTTGCAATTAACTAATTATTTAAACGGTGCTATTTGAAGCATGTTTGCAATAAACATCACAAGCCACAAAGCAGAATCAGTTAATTAATATACAGGGTCATAACAGAACAAATTAATTGTAACTTGTTTATATAGTTATTGAGAGAATAAAGACAAACAAAACAGCACAACTGTAACAGGACACATCATAGGGCAGGTATATACACTTACAAACACCATTTAAAGATTATTACAAATAAGCAGCAGAAACACACAAAAACTAGTAACTTGCACAAAAAACGTGCGCTAACGAACATGGTAAGAGAGAAAACTTTTGAATGAATGATAGGCTTCCACTCTTTTACTCCATCCCATGACAATTTCTGTGCACTCTTTCCTCCAATGCATATGATATGTATGGGTCAGAGTACGTGTGCTCTGCTGTGTGCATGACAAACAACGCATTTAAAATAGTATGCTACTTTTATATAAACCATTACTAGGTTTTCAACAGAATGTTGCAATTTGTGTCTAAAAAAACAGGCGTTAAATGCTTAGTACCTGCAACCTGTAGCGATCATAACAATAAATATCAGCTGCAACTCTCAGGTAGTAATGTGAATTTATACAACTCGTTATGTATTCAACATTTTAAAATGTTACCTACTTCTGTCTGTGCACGCACGGGCGCATGTGTGTGTGTGTGCGCATGTGCGTATGTGTGAGTGTGTTTAGTTGGTACTGGAGAGAGCAGACTAGCCCCAGGGCATGTTTAGCACAGATGTGCCCCTCTCTCTTCTTCCTCTTAACTCCTCCATCTTCCATTCTGTTCTCTCACTGTGCATGAAGATCACATTTCCTACACACACACACACACACACACACACACACACACACACACACACACACACACACACACACACACACACACACACACAGACACAGTGCCATTTCCTCTATCACCCATCTGTCTTTTTTGCTCTTTGTGCTAAATATATATCCCTGTCGCAGGTGAACTTTTTTTAAATGCTCCTCCTGACACTGAGGAGGAAAAGGAATGACATTTAACCCTTTAGAAGACCTTCTGCAACTTATTACACACACACACACACACACACACACACACACAAACACATACACAACACACATGCACACACACTGGCTGCTGGTGCTGAAGCCTCTCAGTTATCCAAATGCACTCCTCTGCAAGGATAAATACACCACTGTGCGTGACCACCCAGATGAGTGTGTGTGCATGTTACATTAGTGTCATTAGAGAAAAGTGAGTCTATTCAGTGGGTGACTGCACTCAAATATGTATTTAACACTGAGCATGCCTTTCACTCTTGGATCTGTGTGTGTATGAATGTTACCTTCCCCTCTCGCCGGAATCAATGCTCATACTCATGTCCTTCCACCTCACTCACTTCAGGCGGTCTCTCAGCTCTTCAGTTACATTTTCCACCTTCCATTCATCTCGTTTATTGCCATCACTTTTACGTGCAACGTGATGTTCTTTCTATAAACACATTAGGTGTCATTGAGAGTGTCCACCTATTTATGTTCATTCAAGCATTGCATAAGTTCATATTAATATTTGATGAGCCCTTTATGTTTGCCTGTATTCTGACAGGAAGCCCATTCTGAGCCACCCAGAAAAGCTCTGAATCAATGCTGGGAAGCCTATCATTCACACCAGTCATTACCACAAAATCAATGATCTGTATGCTAAAACACAGTCGCCGCTTCGCTGCTCGACAGCTTTAGGTTATATGTTGTAATAGAACTGATGTCCTGTGTGTTTTGGCTTTAGAACTGAACATTTTGGGAGTTGTAGTGAATAGATGTATGCTTAGGAGCAAATTGTTATGCAGCCCCGAGGTGTTTGCAGCTTCACTGGACTGGCCTGGAGCTGCCTGGCTGTTTTATTCCTGGCCATTCTTTCTCTTTTTCTGTCTCTTCTTTTTCCTGGGGCTGGGCGAACTGCCCCAGGGGAATGTGGGTAAGCGAGATTGACAGGCAGATGCATTCTGAGGTTGAAGCTGCTTTAAAACGTCAATGGGCTTTCATCTGGCAGCAGACATGGTTCTCTTTTTCTGCACAATCCCTACACATGGACACACACTACCTCTGAATTACTGTATGACTAATGCACGTTTTCACAGTCGCTAATTTCCGCAACGTGGATTTTTTACTTGAATTTGGTGGTGCTTTGCTGCTGCTCAGAACTGACTGAAATTTGATGGTGATTTTTGTGAGGATCGTAAATAGAAGAAAAGAGACACTCACAAACATACACATTTTCGAGATTCTTAGAAGAGATTCTTATTTCTGCTATGTATTGCTCTCTCTCTATCAATAGTCACATTTCAATGCTGTAACTCCAGCATTTCTGAATCTCAATCCACTGCACCTGTAGCATATGGGTACATAACTAAAACAGTTATTTCAACTCGTTCCCTAGACTGGCTAGAGAACAGAACAGTGAACACGAACTTAGCTTGTAATGGAAAGGCATTTAAAATTCTGTCAATAAACATTTGAAATAATGACTACATAAAGCAAACTGCAGCCATTTCAAGGCAGCAAAGTTCATGTTACACACTTTGAAATGTTAAATAATAATGGAGGCCAGTATTGGGTCATCCAAATTATATTTTAGAGCAGAGCATGATTCTTTAATATGGAGATTTAGAGGCCATTTAGGGTTCTGTTAACCCGTGTATGAAAACACTTTCATTTTTATGCTTTATAAAAATGATAACACTGACACTGAATGCTGAACTTTGCATAAAAGCAATGTAATATAAGATAACGTCTAGTGCAGAAAAATGAAAGTTTCTAGAAACAAATACAAAAATGCATAAAAATGAATGGAAATAAAAGATACATTGAACTGAGAATTAACAGAAATGAATTTTTCCTCAGTACATGAAAAGTCAGTAATTATTGTTAAAGGTAATCACTAACATTACAGATCAGCTATTACAGAAATGTTAGATGAAAGAAAAATGGTGGAGTAATCCTTAAAGAAGAAGGAACGTAAGTATGCAGGTCACCGGTAACAACGGCCACAGCTTCACTGCCTCGCATTTACCACAGCCCAAGGGGATTCCACCTCTCACTCTCTCTCTCTTCTCTCTCTCTCACTCACACACACACACACACACACATACGCTCGCCAAAATGCTACAGACTTTCTCTCGTGCTGATAGTCCTGTACAGCTGAATTATATATCAGCCTCCAGTACTCTGTTGGATGTTGAACTCATGTTCTCAAATGACACCCGTGCTGCTAGTGCAGAATTAGAGAAGAGAAGCTCTGCATGTTCACATCTCCATTATTTATGCACACTGGGCTAAAAATGCAAAGCATGTCCAATTTAATGGTCAAACGCACCACAGTCACTTGCTAATGTGCCAGTGGTCCTACAAGCATGCTTCGCTGTTGTTGTACAGCGTTGTGACTATACCATAGATACGGACAGATTTAAATGCCTGTATTTACACATAGATAGTATATAAAGCCAGTGGCCCCTAGCAAAGTGTATTAAATGGCTCAGGTTACAGGCCAATGAATGCTGTTCAGGGCAAAGGTTTCTGAAGCACAGAGAGGTCCAGGGATGAAAAATATATGGACATATCAGTACAACGCTGGCTGAATTTCAACTAGGGCTTAGAGCGTTTCCTTTGTCCAAAGCACGAGAGTCACCATTACTGACTAAATCTTTCTATTAGTGACTCAGATGACAGTGCAGTGAAGTTTGTTTTTCACACACAAACACACAGGGTGTAGCCAGCCACTATTCATATTTTCCCATCTCATCTCACATTTATTAACTTGAGCCTCCGTCATCCTGTCTGCCGCCTTCATCCCTTCTTTCTGAAAGAGGGGGACTTCGAGAGCCACGCTGACCCAAATGAATTACATTTACGTTCTCTAGAGGCTGCACATCAGCTATTTAGAACACTTTGCTGAGGTGATTAGAGGATTGGGAGAGAAGGTGAATGTTGTATGTATGTGTGTGTGTGTGTGTGTGTGTGTGTGTGTGTGTGTGTGTGTGTGTGTGTGTGTGTGCATGTGTGTGTCTGTACATACTATGAGCACTCAGGATATTTCCCAGCATGCTCTGCTCAGGAAGAGGAGCCCTGCCTCCCACTGAGAGTTGCATTGTTATTCTACCTTCTCCCTCCACCCAGTACTGTCTGGAACCCTGACAACAGAGCAACACCAGGAGGACCCCACAACAACAATAACAACACACCACACACACACACACACACACACAGAGCACAGCACTTATCTTTGTAATTATATCATCATGAGTATTTTTCCATTTATATAATACTGTAGCTAATTACTTGTAGACCTACACCTGGTATACCAAACCCTAACCTTAAGCTCAGTAACATAAATGAAATATTTCTGTCCAGAAAGTTTGGAGTTTGCATGGAGTGGGTAATGGGATTATGCTGTACTCCAGTTAACTGTTCATATCAGAGAAGATCACATATCCATCCAAATCTCTTAATATCTACAATCATCGACATGTTTTTGTAGTTACCTAAATGTTTCTATTATCCCATGTTGTACTGTATTTCTATCTTTACATATATGACTTTTACTTAAACATCTATATGTTTTTACCTAAACATCTTGTTTGTTTTGCATATATATAATCCTATGTATGACTATACATGTCATACTATGGAGGGGTAAACTTCTGAACAGATGGCAATATCACCATATGTGTTATTTCTTTGATTCTGACAGGTGGAAAATCTTAGAAGTGGATTGCAAATTAAATGTTTATATTGAGAGTGGGGTAATGGCATGGAAACAAGCAAAACATTTGGCTCATTAACACTTTCAAAACGAGAATTCTTACATTCGCTTTGCTTCAGTATTGCTAGAGCGCTTCTGTTCTGTCCATGTATTTGTTTGAGAGATGACACAGGGGTAATACAGGGGTTCGCTCTTTCCTATTTTGGGTAAAATGGAAAGCGTGCAATTTTCTAATTCAGTCAAATAAAGTGCTCCTTTTGTCACCTGTCAGACACCCGGCTTACAGGGTTCAGAGGTCGTGGTGCTGCTTTCAGGAGAGCACAAATCGATTAGCCGTCAAGCCTGTGCCGCTTTGGGGAGACGCTGGGCCCCTATTTCCATAATTGCTCGCAGCCTTAAGTGCTGTTACCTTTAGGATACTGACTGGATGAAGAACAGATGAAAGAAAGGAAGAAATGATCAGGCAAATAAAGTGAATGAGTAATGAGCATGCATGGATGCAGAACAGGATCGATCGATCTGTAATTTTGTAGGAATAATTTTGCACAGCATTAAAAAGCCAACCTTCAACTCCTATTGAGATTCTCCTTCAATAACTCCTTATTGTAAAGGATAAAAGATTTTATAAATGTGCCTTAAATGTTAGATCTTAAGGGTCATATAGACATGGTCATATTATGACGTTTTCATGGGTGCAGACTTCAAAATATACTCTTCCCCTGAGTGACTTTAGGATGTGATGAAGCATTGCTGGATACAGTAATAGTCTGCAGTGAGTTTCTCATTGGCCAGGTGATTGATTGGCAATCATCTCTCATCATCTCTTTAATTCAATGTTGGCCGTGGACAGTGACTGGGCCTTTTTGCCTCTCATCCCTTGGCTGTAATGAACTGATTGGTCTGTTCATCTGTTTATGGTTTAGACTGACTTCAGCCAGGAAGAGAGGTTAAAGGTCACTCAGGAGGCTGTGAAAGGTGCCTTGTGTGGCCGTCACTGGTATGTAGAGAGGAAAAGCGATTGAGTTCAAGCAGATGGGGTTGTAAGGGGTGGTCCTGAGTATAAGATTAAGCCTTCTGTCCACCTGAAGACTACATTACCCAGCAGGAGCTCTCAGCCCAGGCTTTACCCTTTTCTCAGCACTCTTTTCTCAAATAGAGAGCAGATCTGGCTCTATTACCGAGATGTGTTCCTCTTTGACTGATGACTGTTAGCTAACGGTGGCTCACTTAAGCCATAAAAGGCCTGTGATAGCTGCACACCAGCCTTTTATCGACCCTGCACTCGCTTGTATTAATAAGCATCTGTGTTCACACCCACACTCCCTCTCATCCCCTTATCTGTGCTTCTTTTCTAGTGACAGATGAGCGTGTCTGAAGGGAAGCATGGTCAGACATTGGCTGGTTGGTGTATGTGTGTGGGGATGTAAGTGTGTGTGTGTGTGTGTATGTGTAATGAAGCCTCCAGAACCGTGTACCTCTGATTCCTTCTGATTTAGTGCCACGCTTGGTGCTTTTAATGGGCTCACACAGAGAGGGAGATGTGACTGTGGGGGCAGACCAAATTTAAGGGCCTGTGACTGCTCATTACTGACCATCACTGATCAGTCACACATGCTGTCAGAAGTCTTACTTCTTCTTTAGGGCTGCACTGGGATTTCAGAGGCAAACAAATTATACACAAGATTTACATTTGCACAGCCATTTTCACAAATGAGGCTAGTAATGAGGGCTGAGAATGATAGGAACAAATGTCATGAAGGAGGATGGGAGGGAGGAATACAGAGCAGATAGGCTAATATCATTCATGGCCACAACATGGCCTGCTTTATTGAGGCTCTTGTTTCCTGACCTCTATGTTACTACATCATGAAATTACAAATTCCATTACAATGAAATGTTTACAGCATCACCCAGCTCCCTGTAGCCTTCCTGTATGTGTGGGTATGCGGGTGTGGATAGAATTTTTGATATTTTTAGTTGTGTATGTTTCATGAAAGCAAAGGGTGAACATGAGGTTGTATGTGAGAATATTTGGGTGTGTGCGATCCTCATTGCAGGGTTGTTTAAAAAAAATTGTGTTTAAAAGGCTGTACAAATGGAACAACAATATTTCATAATCAGAAAATATTATATTTATAGATAAAATGATGTCGGTATAACTTATGGCACACTATGCCCAAAATATTCATCAGTATACATAATAAATCCAGATCAGACACAGTCCACAGTGTGATCTGCATTGGTGGGTCTCAGCCTCATACGTTACTAGGCCAGGCAAGAACGAGAGGAACAGATATAGCATCAGCATGTGTCCTGTATTATTGAGGTCAAAGTCAGAGAGTTTTAAAAGAGGAGATACATTAAAAATGAATAAAGGATACTGCTGCCTTTTATTGTGCCAGTTTTTACCCAATTGTAATTGTGAGTTTGGTTTCTGTGCCTTATTTATTCTGGTTTCATTTACTTTTAGAGTTTGGTTTTGAATTGTAAATAAGATATCATAAATAAGTGGCTTTGTGTCCCATCTAATGCATCATCATTTAGGTGTCCAAGAATAGTGTAATGTTAATTAGCAAAATACCTTGGAAAGGACAGAGGATTTATGTGGCTTTGCTTCCTTTTTTAACCTAAAAAGAGTGAGGGGGAGAAAGTGGAGGAAATGCAGGCACAAGCAGCGCTTGGGTTGAGGAATAAATTCATAAAAGACCCACATGATATATGGTGCTGCTGAGATCCTCATGGACAAATGCAGGAAATTTTTGTGACCTGAATTCTCTGGAAAAATAACATAAATTTGGCAGAAGTGGTGTAGTGAAGTTATTTTTTCTTTCTCCTCTCTCCTTTACTTCAGTTTTCTTGTTAGAAAAACTGTGAGAGCAGCAGAGAAAAATTAGTGTATAACATATGAAAAAGATTAAGCTAGAGGCCATTAAGCAAAGAACGTATCTCACTTTTCAACTCTTATATTATTTTAGTCTGACAGTCTCACTTGATTTGATTTTCTAATAAGGTACAAGGAAGTGTCTCTGTCACTTAGAACACTATTTTAACCAGCACACCTGCTTGGTTTCGGTGTTATCTTGTCAAGGGTTCCTCTTAAGTGTTGAGTGTTGTACAGGCAGATCAGCAATGCCCCAAACGTGTGTAATTGAAACTACCAACAAATTGGTCCACTCAGGACAGACTTATATTTATTGTGTGCAGGTATCTTGGCTTCTCTTTTGCTCTTTTTACTTACTGTTACATATTAAAAGGAGTGGAACTGTCAGATACCAGGACTCAAAAAGAAACGTTGTCGATTCTTTATGGTTAATTAAACAACTAGCATGCTGTTGAATTGCTGCAAGACCTGCATTTTTTAGATTTAATTCTTGTGAGATATCCTGGCTTTCCTTTGCAATTTTCTGGTATAATTTAGAATTAATAACTCTATTGATGACAGCAAGCTATATTGGCCCAGATGCAGCAAAGCAGGTCCAAACCATGATACTACCTCCACAGATAGGATAAGATTCTAATTATGAAATTGAGTTTGAGAGTTTAAATTTAAAAGTTATATTTTGGTGTCATCAGTCTATATTTTTTTTCTAATAGTCTTTTGGTTTGTCCCTGTCAAACTGCAAATGAACATTGTTCTTTTTGGAGAGAAGTGGCTTTGTCCTCAGCCCACCCATTTACAGCATGTTTGTTCAAAAGAACATTAATATTAGTCAGTGTAAAATAGACGTTTAGAAGTTGCTCTGGTTTTCATTGTGACCTTGCATACTGTTACATCTTTGAAAGTTTACCACTCAGGAGGTAACTATTTAGAGATGTTTTTTGTGTTTTGTTTCATCCTAATGAGCATAAACAACTCTTTTTTTTAAACTGATAAACTCATAATTTCACATAATTTCACATACTCACAGATATGGTATATTTTCTCAATTTACTACGTGTAACTAGGTTTACTTATCTACTTTCATAAAATCTGTTGGTTTGTGTTGTGTTTATAAATAAATATAGAACATTCTGGTTAAGCTGTAAATATGTACAAAAGATAGATAGGGTACTAAATTTCAGAATATCTGTTGTTAAAATGTGTTGCTTTGCTTAGTAAGATTGTTAGATCTGGCTCAATGTAGACATTACGAATCCAAATTACAGCGCTGGTCATTTTTACTGCTGCATTGCACCCAAATGACATTAGTGGTAGTGAGCCATGATTAAAATGTATAACCACTGATTAATTCTCCACTTTTTCCCCATCCTGTTCCATCTGCTCCTCCCATTGCTCCAAAAACAACAGTCACCCCGTCAGCCCTGTCATCACCTACAGGAAGACATGAGGGGGATCCAAAAACAAAAAGTTACTGACAGAGCTCCCTTGTTGACAGAAAGATGCCTAACACATAAGATTATGCGTGTGCGTGTGTGTGTGTGTGTGTGTGTGTGTGTGTGTGTGTGTGTGTGCAGGAAGGGGAGCTTAGCTGTGTTGTTAGATCTTAGCCTTAGACCCCCAAACCTGCTGCCTGCGCACCCCGGCTAATAAAAACATAATTCAGTTGGTAAAGCACATAACTGCTTGACTGCAAATGTATGAAGACCAAAATGATTCCAATGTTCTGTATGGACACCATGGTATACGGTCTATATAGCTGAGCATAGAGTTCTGTGGTGGCGTACTGATTGTCTACATTTGTGAAAGAAGTGTGTTTGAGGTGTTTGGTGTGTAGCACACATAGAGGCTCCCTGATGTTGTTCAGGGCAGCTGGGATGTGGGGCAGGCCGGACGTTTCCACGGGAACCTATCCATCATGGCAGCACCAGCCATCAGCAGGCCTTCATCATGCAGCAGGCCCCTAAACTCCAATCTATAGCCAGACGGGGGATGGATCGCTCGTACTGACATATCAACTTGTTTATAGCTGGATGTCAGTGTCCAGTCATCTGCTAGATATTCTGTACTGTCTGGCATAAAATGTTTCATAATGAATCGTGAGTAGAGATGGAAATAGTATGTAGCATCATAGTGTCTGCTTTACATTAAATACAAATATTATACTGAATATATTTATATAGTGTATGCGAGTGTAACAAAATCAATGTGTACTGTTTAATTGCAAACACCAAATGCAAACTGGGGAGCAGTAAATGCATATGCAAGACAAGATTCAGATACTTTATAAATTTTTCACACAACTCCTCTCGTGAAGTGCAATCTTGTACGACTGGGTAACTGTTGATGTAAGTACATAAAGCAATAAATGTGGTATGGAGTGCTGTCGTTTTAAACAAGCTCCCCTCCCGTATGCTAAGACAGATGGAATGAAATGGATGGAGAAGGAGACTGAGACATTCAGCAGCCTGTCTCATGCCTCATTACAGCCTAAACAAGTGAGTGAGTGTGTGAGGAGAAGAGCCAGAGAGCAGGTTCCTTCCACCCATCCATCCAGTCATATATCTATCCATCACTGTACCAATATGCTGTAACCCCAGCGACTGCTCACTGCTTAAAGATGCTTTGAAAGAACATTGTTTTCTGGCAGGCTAAAGTTAAGGGTTACAGTGTGAAATTTTTCTGGGAGAAAAGGCAAAGACATTGAAAACAGCAACTGAGTGACTTCAGAGGGAGGCCAAAGGCTCTGAATATTTCCAGAAACCTCAGGCTGACAGCAAACATGCAGTGATTTTCTCTTTTGTTTCTGCAATTGCACCATTCGTTTTCCCCCCTTGCACTCCTGTCCTTTTTTTTCTTCACATGGACCTTCCACATAACCAACAGCTGTAGAGTTGAGGTGCCCGGCGGCTGGTGGCAGGGTGTGTAAATTTCTGGTGTTGCTTTTTATAATTTATTCCGGAAATGTCTACAATCGACCCCGTGTAATGAAAGCTGCTCTCGGTCTCAGCCTTGACAATAGTAGGAAGGTCTGTGCTGTGTGTCGGACAGCAAGAGGGGGGTGTGGGCCTGTACATGGGTGTTTATCTGTATGTGTGTGTGTGTGTATGCTTGTAAGCATGACTGGGTGTGCCTATGCACACAAATAGTTTTTGTATGAGTCTAAAAAGTATCTAAAAATGTGGATTTTAAAAGCATTTATTGACATGCAATTCAATTGATATAGCTTAAGTTGATGCACAAAATCACACTAATGCATGTCACATTGATTTCATTCATTCAATCATATTAAGTAAACATTCCAGGTGATGATTAATGTTCAGTTTGTCTCAGGGAATTATACAATAACATATTCATACTATCTTCATGTGGAGTTATTTCATGAGGAACGGTATGAATGTTTTGAAACGTTGGACAATAAAGTAACTGCTATGCACTACAGTCCAAATCTAAAATAAATTACTTGGATGATGTGTTATCCATCTCCTTTCCCACCCATTGACTTGCACAAATTGGTCCTAATTCGTCCAGCACACACTCTGTAAGAGCTAGGTGAACATTGTTGAGCGGCTCGCCATTCTCAGAGCTGTATATCTCACCTGAGACTTGTCTGACAGGAGATGTCATAGGTAGTCATGGTGAGAAACGTGGGTGAACTGCGCTCAAAACTGTGGAATTGAGATGATGATGGATGGCAGTGTTCATATCACTCATCTGCAGAAATACAGGGAGAGAGAGAGTGTGTGAAAGAGGGAAAGCGTGTGACCATTGTGCTTTCACATTTCTGCAAAGCCAGTCTAAAAGTGACAAGCAGAGTTTATACAATGGCCAATGGCAGAATTTAAGCTCAGACAACACAGGTCTACAAGGTCTAAATGGAATACATTGTTAAATTATTAAGAAATATTTTTCACATTAGTACTTCTTTTTAAGAGCTTGAACTTGAATGCAAAACTTTTTAGCACCCCACAGACCTGATGAGCCCGCAACAGCCACAAGCCTGTATGCCTAGTTGAAATTATACAGCAGACAATGGGGGTGCACTGTCGAATATTTTAACTTTGCTTTGTTCTTGCTTCTTCTTTTATTTACCATGTTTGCTTGGAATCTTATCAGGCAGTGGCAATTAGGCCTGCTCATTTGACACACATAAAATGAGCCTGAGTAATTAATTAAAAGAGAAGCCATCAATACGTAGGCAATTACAGCTAGAGACAGACCGTGATCAAAGATGTGTGTGAACACGTAGCTTCTGAACACACTCTATTTTTTTAGTCATTAACAAATAAGGCCTGAACATGTCATATCTTTCATTTCAGAATGCACAGATCTTTTGTGTATTTGAGACTTAAGATCTTTGAGATCTTGATTGCTGGAAATGGAGTGGGAGGCATTAATCTGAAGTCTTTGTAGTTTTTTTAGTCTACATCTGCCAGTTTGTTTGTTTCCTTTTATACTTGACTGACAAACTGAAAAGGGAGCTCTTTAAAACTGTAGTATAAGGAATCATAAACAATTTGTTATAGTAAGAGTTTGTTTAATATTTCATATATTTTATTCGGACCAGCTCTATTTGACTTTGGCAGTTTGGTCACGTAGGATTCACAATCAGTTGTCCTGATTGCGAATTCCCTGTTTAACTGTAATTGGTATTAAGTTGAAAGTTTTCAGTCCCTTTGTGTAAATACAATATGTGTTGTTTCTATAAGTGTGTCTGTGTGTCTCCAAGAGATTGCTGACAATCATAATAATAGTTAAAAATTATTTCACTAGCCCAGCCTTAAAGACAAACATTCTTAGGTTTTTCCCATTTGCTTCACATTAGTGCTGGCCTGTGTGAATCTAACCCTGTGCAGACACTCTTAAATCTCAAACAGGACTGAACTCCAGTCTAAACACCAGGTTCAGAGATATTTAAAGCTACCCCTGTGTCAGTGTTACAAACAAAAACGTTCAACCTTGATCTCATCTGACCATACAAACTTTAGCCACAAGGCATCAGAATCACAATCGAAAGTTCAGTTGGACTTAGATACTATAGGCATGTAGTGTGATCGCAAAAGATGCCCAAGAATATAATGCAATGTCAGCTGAATCCGTAACAATATTCTTAGTTGTGCAGCACAAGTAGCTGAAAATAACTGCATTGCATAGTCAATAAATCTATAAGCCGTATGAGAGGGCTGTGTGTCAGTGTGCCCAAAACAAGTCCAACAAAAATCCACAAAGCAAGTATAACCATGAAGTCCACTGCGCTGTGCATGCATTCTGCACAACAAGAATTATGATGAGGTAAGCATGATTTAGCACAGAACACACAAAAGTGCAGTGTGCGGAGTGTGGAGGGGGGACAATCTTGCTCTGGCACTGTACAAGGCAAATGTGAGTACCCCCATGGTATTAAACTTTTTAAAAAGAGACTTCTTTTGTGGCACCCTGCCACACAGTCCACCTTTGTGTAAAGGTTTTGAGATTATTGCCACATGCACAGGCCATTCAATCTAAAAGATAAAGACTAGTAAGTCACTGAAAATTACCACTGGCCTCTTAGTAGTTTTCCTCATCAATAGCCCTTCTGGCTTGATCATCTACTGGCTCAATTAAAGCAAGCTGTTAATGGTGCCATATACTTTCTTACTGTACATCCGTCGCTTAATAAGGTGCTAAACAGTACTTAAAGAGATAGTTAAATCCCCTAACATCCTTTGGTATTATTCTCCTGACTTGTGCCTTTCCAGAGCTCCATTGATATCATGAATGAGTGTGAGGAACAAAGGTCAAAAGACTGCGTGTTGTGTTGTGGTTTATTTATTTTGTCTTTTTGACCAGTATAGTAGCAGTGGAGCTGCATTTTCATGATCCATTTTACAAGCGTTCTCGGCTAGAATGAGACTGACTGTCCCAGGTCAGGGGTTGCGACCCATGCATTTAGCAGCAGGCTAAAGCCATACCAGGTGTAGGAAGAAGACAGATTAACACATGCTGCTGCTGGGGTTGTCTGATTCAGAAGCAGTGTTACAGAGCATGTCATGCTCAGTGAATTCATAGAGCTGTTCACTGTGAGCTCCACTATGTAGAGAATATAAAAGAGGAACACAACATTGTAATCCAGTAGTATCTATTGTATGTCTCTGTCTTATGACGACTGTTGTAAATCTCTAAATAATGAACCAATTTGACTTCAGCTCATTTTTATCAAACAGCTTTCTTCACACATGTTTTACAGGAGTTCTTGAATGTCTAATTACTTTCTATGCATTCATAGTATATGTGTACCATAGACAATCATTTCGACATGCTTCCCTGGCACAGTAAAGAGTAAATAATGACAAAGAATACATTCAAAAAAGTCTGTAATACATATAAATAAGTATCTATTTTGTGGAATGCTTTTCTAAATTTCAACATTTCAGTAAGAGCTGGATTATGAGGGTTGTAGTTTGCTCACATTTGTTGCATGATTGAGACTTAAAAAAATAACATATAACCATTCTGCTGCTTCTATTGTTAGCGTATTTGTTTTCCATTCTTTTTCAAATGCACAGAAAAGGATAGAATGATTCATTATGACCATTTCATATCAGCTAACAGCCTATATACTGTAGAATTTTAAGAATGTGTCAAGAGAAAACACTTTGCATGGTAGATTAGCAGTTTCTGATTTGATAAGATTTAATTTCCTGACATGATTTTTCACCGCGTTCTCCTCCTCTGCCTTTTCTGGAGCTGTAAGCATAAATCAATAATGGAACATATAGCTTGCTGCTATATATTCGAAGTCCTGTGTCCTGTTTGTGTATATGTATATACTACCATCCTTTCTTGTTCAGTACCTTATACCTCATTTTGAATGGTATGTATTCAGGTCCTTAATTACTGTGGCTAATGTCCGTTCAGTCTCGCTGTGGGGTTTTATGTGTGTGTATGTGTATGTGTGTAGGTGTGTTTGCTGGGACATTGTTGTGCCCACATGATAATTGAATGTGCGCTCAGTCCACATCCGAGCCTGCGTTCCAGCTCACATCTTAATTAGTTTAGCTTTGTGTCTGGCTGCTGTGCCATCAGTGGCCAATCAATAGCACTCCGGAGAACAGAAGGCTCCTATTGGAAACAGATACGACAGCTGTGTGGCCACCACTGCTTCTCTCTCTGTAGGGAATGTTAGATAGGGCCAGTTCTATGGCTTTGTCTTAATTGTACTGATAAATATTGCTCGCTGTGCACACATGGATGTGTCAGTGTCTGTTGCTGAGTGCTGGCTAGTTCCAAAATTACTCGTGCTAACTAAATCTATTGAAATTCAGCGGCTAACCTTACACTATTAACTTTGTGCAATGTTCACCTAAACATCAGTAAATTTCATTATCCCACCCCCTCAACAAACCTGTTTAAAGAAAATTTACTAGAATTGTAGGCTACGACTTTAGCTTCGAGGTATTGGTTATTAAATAAAAACAGTATCATTAGAACAAAACAATTAGGGACCATCATTCCCCAAAATCTCCTGCGCACACACAAATGCACAATACGCATCACAACAAATGATCATACATCACATTTGCCCAATTTTATCGCTTCATATTATTTGGTGCCGTTAAAAGCTAGCGAGGAGGAGATAATTGCGAAAACTGGCGGCATTAGTTAAGTGTGTGTAATGGTGGGCTTTGGGAATGCTAAATGGTAGTTGTAATATTTAGTTCCTGTGCTCATTACCTCCTGATCTGCCTCCAGTGACCCTGCAGCAGCAGGCCTGGCTGCTGCCGTGCTCTCTAATGAGCAATGGAAATTACCGCTTCAAGAAATGAAACACTATTTATTTAGGTGGAGTCGTGGCGGGCAGCAACATTACAGCAAACAACTCTGAAAAATCGACCCAATAACAGAGCCTTGCAGTTGTCTTATTAGGCAGAAAGTTCGTATGAGTGAAGGCAGTTAACTAAGAGTACTGGCTATGCATCAAGTTTTACTATGGTGTCATATTTGGCTATGTACAATGTGGAGCACGTTTTGAAACAGCAAGTTTGGAAATAAATGTGATACAGGAAGAGCTGGCCATTAAGGTTGCCCTCTCCTCTCGAAGGTTGCTTGCTGCAGGATTTGGGACGCCACGGTCATTTGTCAGGCAGGAATGATGTAATTGGTCAGTGCCAGAGAATTTGTTGGTTGTGGAGGGGGTTCTCCACTTTACTCAGGAGGCATTGCTCATCCATCAGTGTCATCTCAGTTGCTCTCCCATTGAATCAGGCCTTTATGACATATTCTCACCCAAGTGTCATGCTGATTTTTGTTGCATGTCTGATTAAACTGAAAGTTAATTAACACTAAATGATGATGATGTCCAAAATATAGTATAATATCAGATTTTCATGATATCACAATATGGATAAATACATCAGAAGGGTATAAAGTAAGGCATACTTTAAAAAATGTAATACTCACCAACCAGTGTACATGAAAGGATGTTTTTAGATTTATACAAAGCGCAAGGAGCTCGCGTTTTATCCACATTACATCTATTCAGTGTGAGCATGTGCTTGCTAAAGTGGGGCAAACTTTGACACCCTGTACTCTTACAGTGACCTATCATAATATCAGTATTATATAGCCAAGACGTCAATTCCTAACCAAAGGCATTGCATTTTTTGCCTGCTCACGTTCCATTATTTTATTTATTACAGACTCCAAAAGCATTTATGCCTAATACTTAATTATATCCTAATACTGGGACAGAAAATAATTGGTTCGATGTCAAAAAACTGTGACATGTTGAACACATCTCCAAAGAGAAACAAAAACACACACATATACAAAGACTTTGGCACGATCCTCTGTCTTCTCACACTTCAAGTACCACTTGAGATTTGTAAGGAGCATGGCAGATTTCACTTGACCAGAGACAAAAGAGGAAGGGAATTGAGTCAAAAGAAGTGGGTGGGGGTAATGAAAATGGGGAAACAAGATACCAGATTTTTTTACCTGAAAGTAACTTATTATTATACGTTGACTTATCTTACATTTTAATTACTGTCAGAATTTTTACCTTTAACAAAATAATAAAACAATGTCAGCTGTCAGTAGTGTTAAATCAAAATGTGCTGCATCTAAGTAGTTTTATATTTATTACATATTTATTTATTCATTGAGTGGAATTTTTTTCACATTTAACACTTTAATAATACAGTCAGGTTACCAAGGGACCCTCATCACTTAATGCAGACTTTCATATAAAGTCAGGATCAAAGTACAAAGAATTGCTTTGTTTTCTGTTTATTTATTTATTGAATAAAACAAATAGCTTAATAAGTAAACAGTAAAGCATTTGACCTTTTATCCAGAGGTTTCCAGATTGAGCAAGACATCTGTGACCAGGATTTCAGTAGAGCGTAATTGTCCCTGTGCTCTGTTTGGAAAGGATGTCACTCCTCTCTCCTCAAACTATTAAAGACAAATGAAGGAGCTGTTATCATTCAAGTACCTTGATCTTCTGTAGGAGCTGTAATTAAAAGGGACGGTGTCTTGGAAGAAACAAGTGTTAAGACCTGGATAATGCCTGTAATGTGTTAGGGTACCACTTTGGTAGAAATGACAACAATTACATTGGGAGGGGAAAAAGGGGTAAAATGCAATCAATCGTGTGAAATGAAATTTTAAAATTATGACATGCAACAAGAATATTCCGAATTAGTTAAATAATTACGAAATTATTATTATCTATTCTGTTTAATTTGTTTGTCTAACGTCACATCAGCACCAATGGCTATTCATGAAAGGAGAAGGCTACATTAATAACTGTCAGGCACATTCACACTGCGCCAATTTAGAGCAACCAATTGACCTAACGCATGTCTTTGGAATGTGCGAGGCAACTGGAGTAAACCCTTGCAAATAAGGGGAGGAATTATAAACTCAACAAAGGTGGAGTCCAATGTCAGGATTGAACCAAGTATCTCTGGAGCTGTGAGGCGACCACGCTAACCAGTTGCACCACTCCTGTTTCATCAGAAGGATTAGATTTGTGAGTGTAATCAAATTACAAAAGAAGAAATAAGAAATAGTGGATGTGTCGTGTTTCATTCTTCTATAGGTAGACCTGTGGTTGTAACAGCACTATCTCAGTGGAAGTATCTGATTGAAACCTTAGTTCTTCTCTGCCATGCCACTTGCTGCAGCTTAATGTCCTGAATAAGCAAAGACCTGGAGATTCATTAGAAAATTGTATCGAATCAAGGGAGTGCAGGGACTGGAAAACATCCACCTAATAAGACGACTCGTAACATGAAAGGGGCCCACAGCCAAGGTCCTTTATTTTCAAATCGCACCGGCACCTTTGAAGAGGGCTTAGGAGCAGAAAAAGGGAAGAGATGAAGAGAGGGAGACAGGATAGAGGTAGCAGGGATATCCTTCAAGAAGTCTGCATGTCCCAGGAGGAAAACAATTGGGGGGGCAGGAGGCTTGTGTGTAGTGCAGCCTCAGCAGACTGTCAGTCTCTCTCTCGCTCTCTCTTTCTGAGTGTGTAAATGTTTGCAGCACACCTTTGCAAGTGCACCTGGAAAACATACAGGATATAAAGAATTGAAATGGGGTGGAGGGACTTGTGTGCCTGCTTACTATGTGTTTATTATGTAATTACTATTACTCTGGCACTCATACCTATCTCACGTGCACACCTTGGTGTTATTTCTGCCCTCAACCGAATCTCATAAAGTGCACTTTACCCTTGATGTCTACTGATGTGCTTATAGGTACTAAGTGATAGAGGTGTGTGAGTGTCAGTGTGTGTGTGTCTGTTTGTGTATGAGTGTCAGTTGGGGTATGAGGCAGGATGAGAGATAAATCGATGTCTCCTTTTAGGTAATTTATAATTTAATATTTCAAGAGCCATTAATGCACATGAGAACTGAATCCTGCTTCATCTATATTGTGTTAGGACATAGGTTCTCACACAGCACTGTATACTATATACTGGTGTTTGTTAAGCTACATACACACCATTAAAGTAAAATACCATATTAAGTCATATATAAAGCAGACCTCTATGGTGCTAAATGACACAGTTTTCATGTTTCGGAGTCAGATATCAACAACGTTTCACATGATCTGTTTTGCCATTTCACTACTAGGCAGTAGACAATAAAAGAAAAACAGAGGTGATTGCAAGGAATACTATTATAATACTGCATGTTGTACACACAATGTACACTACTTGCTACTAATATATACTGTATATGTAAAGACCTGAGCAACTTTAATAAGAGACAAATCATTATGGCCAGAGAACTGGGCTGATACATGTCCTAAACATCAAAGCTTGTAGGAAGTTCCTATTCAGCGATGATGAGATAGTATTAACAGTAGTTTTAAGAATGAACAAACCACCTGGCAGCAGGGATTTGAAGACAAAGGATCATCAATGCAACTAATCCTATGCCATATGGTCAAATTGAACAGAAAACTGTGGTTATGCTGGTTATGGGAGTAAGTGGATCGTAACATATGGTGTAGTGCCCCCTGCTGAGCATGGGACTGCCCAGTCATAGACCAGGCAATGGTAATATGCTCACCATATTAATCCTTTTCCACCATTATACAATGGACAGTTGACTGTCATAACTTGACCTTGGAGCAAAGGAAAAAGGTATTCTGGTCCAATGAGTCTAATTTTGGATGGTTAAGGATGTGTTTTTACATTTACCTAGGCGAGTGATACCAGGATGTACTGCGAGAAGAGGCTGGTCTCAGGAGTGGGATTCTCTGGTTAATGTTCTCCATTAACAAATGACAAATAACTGGTTTCTCCAAGTTTGCCTACCGTATGTAGTGACCACTAGAGTATTGTTTGTTGTTGGTTATAAAACATGTTCTTGTCCTTTCTCAGTGCCTTGAACTATGTTCACATTTAGTTTATCCATAAGCTATATCTAGAGTACAATAGGTTTAAGTAATGTTAATCTGTAAGTCTGTGTGGTTGTGTTTTTTTCTACTGAATTATTGATAAATTAGTCTGTTAAATGGGAATCCATGCACCACAACCCTAGCTCTTTAGAATGGACATTATTTGGCTCTGTAGATCTGTTGTAAATATGACACCCCATGCCAACTCATTCTCTTCACTTATTGCAGTGATATGATAGCAGTGTTCTGTGTTTCTGTTCTCTGCTTTCTTAAGCCTTTATTTCCTACATCCAGCATTAACGTTCTGTGACGTTTCTAATAAACAGAATTGGCTAAGAAAAAGAATGAACACAGAACTTTTCACTTTGTGTCTCTGAGTAAATGTAGTAAATAGCGAGAGGAGTGTGAGTAAATAGCAAGAGGAGTGTGCTTATTGTTTGGATCATTGGTAGAAGATTGTGTGTGGAACAGTGGGAGAGGTCACAGATCAGAGTAGAATCTCTGCCTCTACAGAGACTTGGTAAAATAATCAATCCCATTATATTCTATTCATACACTCACATGCATGCGCGCGCACACACATGGTTTTATAAATGGATATGTATTTGTGTGTTGGTGTATGACAATGCACTGTGGATATGCAGAAGTATAATGAAAATAAACAGTTAGCGGTTTAGAAGGTAATCTGAACTACACTGCTCTCAAAATGAGGGAATATTTTAAAATCAAATATCCCCTAATGTAATATCCCCTATTTTTGTGAGCAGTGTAGTTTACACTGGTAAAAGTTATCTCTCCCTCCTCTTTCTCTCCTTACCGTGGTCTCACAATGCCATTTCATAGTAGGGCTAAATGTATCTTAAATGTTCCTCACACAAACACACACATAGAAACACACACATACACACACCTGCTTTCTATTACAACGCCCCTGCAGTGATGAGTGTTGTCATGGCAACTTGTAGTCAGCCAACACAGAAAAAAACACAGCTAATTAGCTTTGGAGCAGCTGATTGGTTTGTGGCAGTAATTAACACAGGTGAGGTTAATTAGTTCATATGAAACCAGCCCATCTCAGCTTGCACACAGGAGAAAAAACAGGAGAGTGGGAGGGTAGAAACACACACACACACACACACACACACACACACACACACACACACACACACACACACACACACACACACACAC
>JAUZSU010037615.1:0-10209 GCA_034780255.1 Parotocinclus maculicauda
AAAGTAACGGCAATGTTACAGAGTAGTGAACTCTTTATTGTTAAAGTTTTTTTGAAATATGTTGGACTGAAATGCAGCAATGGATGTTTATTAACAAGGAGAGCCCAAATTCATGCTGTATTGCATTGAAATAAAAGTCAAAGTAAATATTATATATATATATATATATATATATATTTACATACACACACACACACACACACATATATATATATATATATATATAATACGAGAAACATTGTATTAAATAACTTTGGGCTTGTACTTATCTTCTCTGATTATTTTCCTGTCTGGATGCAGATTGCACCGCACCTTTACGCTCCAGTGTCCAACATTTGCCTCACATATGTTGGAATGCATGTATAAAGAAACATATTTTAAAAATGATAAAGCATGCAGCCGAGGCGGGCACGAGTCCAGAGGTTATTTTGAAGCCGGGTGCCAACGTGACCCTGCTTTCCGCAACGTCAGAGCCTCAGGTCCTTCTCCACACTCAAGGTCAGAATAAGTGGAGCTTTCTGCCCGGGGTGGGACCGAGTCCGCTCCAGCATGAAGTAGATTTATTTATTTTTCATCTCCTGGGATGGCAGCATGTCAGAGGGGCTTTTGGATGAAGGTCCTCAGGGGGGAGTGATGGAGGAGTTTGAGTCCAGACGTTCCAGGTCTGGGGAGGTCATGCGTAGATAGGGGCGACTTCCTGTCCCCAAACCTCCCTACGAGAGCAGCGTATGCCCTTTTGGTGCCTCTCTTGGGGACTGAAGGTTTGTTATTTAACACACACTTTCACCCCGATGAGCAGTGCGCAGAGACACACCAGCATTCAGCCTTCCGGTCAGAGCTCGGTCTCGTCCAGTCTCCCTCCATCCCTTCACCTGATCCGCCGCTGAATCCCGACCTCGTGCACGACAGAGATACAAATCAAATCAGCCGAGGATAAAAGTCTGAGTCTACTACCAGGCACTTAATTAAATCATTTATTAAAGACTAATAGGTTTTACTCTGTTGATTCCATTCAAGAGTCCATTATTTAAAACTGAAACGGTTCCAGGACTTTATTTTCATTCGGGTCGAATGTCATTTGCTGGTATTTTGCCATAATATTTCTAATTTCATTATTCGCTCGTTATATCCGTTGTATTTTTCCTGATGTATATTTTGCTGCTGTGTAATGTAGGAATCGGTGATCACTCCGTTTTACCGGTCAGCCATGGCAGCTTCTTAGTTACAAAGCTGTTTTTGCTACGAGGCTTACCTTAGACGCCCAGTGCACTAGCGGTGCACCCCAGCAGCCGTTACAGAGCGTCCGGTGACGCCAGTTATGTCTGATGTGATATCAAACACCTGGG
Organism: Parotocinclus maculicauda; assembly: GCA_034780255.1. Lineage (NCBI taxonomy): Eukaryota > Metazoa > Chordata > Actinopteri > Siluriformes > Loricariidae > Parotocinclus > Parotocinclus maculicauda. The sequence goes on from JAUZSU010037615.1 coordinate 1,347, forward strand.
GGTCTACTATAAAAGTACGACCCCCGGCGTTGTTCAGTGCTACGTCGTTAAAGTTCATCGCATGCATTCACAGTACGCTCGGTCTTCTGCTCACAACGCCATTTGCACTCGTTTATTTACATTAACCAGGTAACGTCCCGGGGCTTACAGTGCCGATGGATGTGTACGGGGGAAACCCCTGAGGTACTTAGCGGTTCAGGGACAGAATCAAAGTATACTCCTGTCTCGATTTGAGACGAGCCCCGTTCGGCTTCTTCGCGCGCCTCTCGCCTTTTATGTGTGGAAACTCTAAATATTGCAGCTTATTTCTTCAGAGTGCCAACGCCTCTCTCTATGATCTAGTATGATCTAGTCGTATCACAAATGCCTACAAGAATTCGTGAGAGTTTGCACCCACTTTTTAGACCTTCTACAACCAAACTCTTATATACTGTCAGAAAGCTGCCATTAAATACAATCCAGGTTCAAGACCAACCAGAACGTCTTTCTAACTGTGCCCCTTTAAACCCTGCACAGTTGTGAGAATACGGAGAATACGTACAGCAGCGTTGCTTTATTATTAAACAATATAAAGACCCAAATATCTGGCGTATATCTTCTCCATACAGCTTGCTGCTCTCTCCAGATGGAGCTCTCTCACGGCTCTTTCTTCCCTCAGGCTATCAGACAATTTAACACTGCCCTAAGCTGAATCTGTTTATCCAGCCATCCATCCAGTGGTGTCACTCCAGCACAGCAGATCTGTAAATCACCACCACCGCTACATCCTCAGCACAGAAAGGGAACAGACTTCCTGCACTGTATTAAAGCCCCATCTATGTCATGTTTCGTTCAAATCCAATCCCATTACCGAGAGCAGACGCGGCACACGCAACCCACACGTCACCAGTCACGGCACATGCACCGGCTCGACCGCTTTTACAACAACAGTAAAGGTGTCAGACGGTTTAAAGGCCCTGACAGTAACCTTAACAGTACAGACGATTTGATCAGGAGGATAATACGGATCAGAATTGCTTAAAATATGCACTGTTTGTTTCTCAAGGCAGCAGCTGTTACAAAAAAGTAAAATTCAAACCAAAATACAAATATTATGGTTTAAATCTGATAATTAGGTCATAAATTACATTACTTAATAATAATTAATGATATATCTCAAAATAATGCTTATTTTCATCTTGCTTTGGTTCACATTCAAACTAGATACATATCTGACCATTTATTGACCATATTCTTCTTCTTATTATTATTATTATCATTATTATTACTGAAACATATTTTAATAATTCAGCTAAGCACCGTTTAATGACCAATCTCTTAATATTTATAAAAAACAGTCAATCAACACAGAGGCAGGAGCTAAAGAGCTGTCATTCCTGTCATGGTTGCCAGGTCCACTTATTCTAAACGTAATTTCCAGGCAGCTTATTTCTCCAAAGTCTATTACAAATATCAGTAGGCGTGGGTTGCAGGTTTTTGTTTCTAAAGTGTTTTTATTTGGGATCTTTTAACCTGTGTCTTTGTCTATATTTGGTTTTGTTTAATCTCTAGGAAGGAAAATGGAAAATGATTATTATTGTTATTATTTTTAATTGATCAAGTGGCCATAATCTCATATTGTACCAGGTCATATTGTGTTTTATGCTTGATTTTAAGACAGTTTGCTTTTTTTGTACTTGTTTCTATAGTGGGATCTGGCAACATCATTCTAACTTGGTTGATGTGTTTTGAGCCTTTTTTGTGTAACTTCCTTACGTTTGTGTGGATGACTTTCCTCTACTTATTTGTACCTGTCCTATTGTAAGTCAAGTCAAGTCTAATTTATTTATATTGCACCTTTAACAATAGAGCATTGTCTCAAAGCAGCTATACAATATTATATTATCTTAAAAGGCCAATCCCAAGTTAAACAAAACTAGGGCGGCAGTGAAAAGAAAAAGTTCCCTGAAATTAAAAGAAAGAAACCTTGGGAGATCCAAGACTCAAAAAAGGACCCGTCCTTCATGGGTGGCCTAGATGTTAAGTAAGTAACAAATATATTAAAGCAATAGTAAAATTAAGTAAATCAATATTAATATTTAAGTTAGTAATATAATAAGTAACAAAATAGATTATATTATATAGTGACTTAGTGATGGAGGGAGTTACCGCACTCTGGTGGGACTGGGTTCTTTTGATGAAAACCAGTAGAGTGATGCTGAGGTGGAGGAACATCCAAGTGTGTGGTGTTGGAACTGATACCGGAACATCTCTTCAGAGAGAAAAGAGAAAATGTAGTATTGCTTTGTTACCTGTATATTCTCTCTAACATATATCAATATAAACTGAATCCCATTCTCTCGTTGAGTCTCCTCTGGTTAATTCTGTGTTGTTACTGATATTGTCTAGCGACGCATATTTGGGTTTTGTTGTTACAATCATTCGGTATCTCAGATGCCTTTGCGTTTTGTTTGCACCCCGGTTCTTTGTAGAAATACCCTTTATCTTTACATTAGACGGTATGTTTGGTCAATGTCCATTTTGGTCAACGACCTGTTTCACAGAATCTAATGCGGTCGTTAAATGGCATCATTTAAAGATGTAGACATAAAACATTTACCTTTTTTAAAACATTTTCCCTCTGGTGCCAGTCCTAACAGGCTCCCACAAGTGAGTTCTGTAACATGCAAATTCTGAAACTATTGACAGCTATGTTTTTTTTTTTGTTGCTAGTTTTAAAAGTAATGTTACTTTACAATATTCATACATAAATGACAGCCCCTTTAAAGGAACAAAATATGTTAAAAAATGTTTCAGTTTTGTTCTCTGAAGCTTTTATTCATCATGGGGCTCAAGGTTGTCAACGTGCGCTATACTTCTTCGCTGCCGCCTTTGTTTTGGAGGATAAATCTTTCACGTTTGGACTTTATTGAGTTTGCTGGCATGAATTGTTTCCCTCCAAGGTCCCTCTCACAGCTCTGCTTCCCAGAAACACAGGTGTCTACAGTCCACTACGGTCATGACTGTCATCTTGAAATGATGAAAGGACTCGCAACGGATAATTGGCAGTAAAAAAAATGGGGAAAGGAGCGACAGCGGCCTCCGCCAGCTCTCCATCCAATATCACAGAGGCTCTCACATTGCTTATGGGACTTCACACGGGAATTAATCTGCCGCCTCTTCTCGGAAGAGTTAGGCCTTTTGTAAAAGGCTTTGTTCTTTGTAAAATAAACCTGAAGAGGAAAAGAAAAAAATGTGGTCTGCTTGTGTGTTTCTCATTTTATGAGATTTGCTGCATTTTCTGCACTGGATGTTTTATAAGCTGTTACTGAGAAATAAATAAAAATCCAGATATCGTACTGCAGTCTTTAGCATCAGCGGTGCGTAAAGCTAACAAACTGCACATCACAAGAAAGCATTTACGTTTACAGGTAATTTAATAATCATAACCTTCCATGGACTCACCACCTGTGGTAGATGTTGTGATATGGGTTTGGTGCATTGTGATTGTGGCGTTATGATCCTTGGTTGCTGAACGAGTGATGGTAAGAAGGAGCAGGAGATTGACAGATGGATCAGTGCGGGGTCAGCAGAGATGCGGACCCTATACCAGGTCTGTTGTGGTAAAGAAATCGCAAACACGGCCAAAATGGGTTTTCTCCAGGGTGTTTGGACTCTCACTTAGAGACAGGATGAGAGGCTCGCTCAGAGTACAGCCGCTACTCCTCTGTGTCAAGAGGAGCCAGTTGAGGGGGTTCAAGCATCAGGTGAGAATGCCTCCTGAGCACTTCTGCAGGGAGGTGTTTCAGGCAATTCAAACTGGAAGGAGACCCCGGGGAAGACCCAGGACATGCTGGAGGGATTACATCTCCTAGCTGGTCTGGGATTGCCTCGGGATTCCCCCAGTAGAGCTGGTGGAGGTGGCTGGGGAGAGAAAGGTTTGGGCATCCCAGCTTAGGTTCCTGCCCCCGTGACCCAAACCCGATGGATCAGTAATAATAATAATAATAATAATAATAATAATAATAATAATAATCTATACCATTTCTAATTTAAAAACAAAAATACATCAATCTCTAGCATGAAGTCCTGACAAGCACTAAAACTGAAAACTCGACAAACTTTAGTAATGCCAGCTGACCTGCCTGTATCTTGTGCTAGGGGAATCTCCTAGGGTTTATACCAGTGCCATCACAGATTCCTAACTGGTTCCGGACTGAGCAATGGGTTGAAAGTTAAACGTGAAAGCAAAGCACTTACTCTACTGATGAACTCTGCGTTTCTAAGCTACCTGCAGCCTGTGTTATGAAGTATTCAGTTCCTGTGTTTCTTTTGGTTAGCTTTCATTACTAACCTTTTTAGGACCCATGAGGATCTATTTGCGCTAAGAATGCAGAACTGTAGATGTAACAATAATAAAAGTACAATAAACACAGCGGAGATTTGCACTGAGAGAGAGCTATTATGAATCTGAATCACTGAATCATGAATCATGAATTGGGTTTCATCTAGAACGAGTCACATAAGTTTAAGTGAGTGCGCAGAGTACCGAGGAAGCAAATTTTACTAGTCAAAATGTGTTGAGAATCCGAATGTGATAAGTTGTGAGGTGGTCAAGAACAGAGGTAGCAGTGTCTTTGGATTTCCTGATTCCCCATTCAGTAATCATGCAACGTTCTATCATATATCATTAATCTTTTATCATCTTAGCACACGAACACATTTACATTTGACAGACAGTCAGAGTGATCTATTCTACGTTTCGTTTTGTGTTATCTTTGTGTCCTTATACGCTGATGTTTTTTATCGTTGGGAGTGGAACTTTCCTGGGTCGATTAGAAGATAAGGACATTCAGGAATAGTTTTACTCTTTCACCATGATGCCTGTTTTTGTTTTTTATAAGAACCTCTTTTCAATCTGGGCGGGGTGATGAGGTGGAAGATAGAAAAAAACAGACGTACATCAAGAAGCACTGATTTTTAATCCAAATTCAGTCTTTCCCTAAGCTTTGAAAGTCATCGCCGATCCATTTTAACGGTAAACAATGACAAGGCTCTAATAAACAATCTGCCACGGTTCAGTCCATATTAATAACCGGCTTTCATCCCCTGTCAATCTTCATCCACTAGCCCAATTATTCAGGCTTCAGTCAGCTGGAAAGAAATTGGTTTCTCTGATTTAGCCGAGAACTTGGGAAATCTAGAAGACTAAGTGATGAATGGTCTCAATCTTCGATGCTGTATCGACTCTGTTTACGTTTAGAACTCATTAGAAGTACAAGTGTTCTTTATTTACCTTTGATTGAAGCTATGGCTGTAAATTGAATATCCGTGGCTAATGCACAGTTGCTTACAGCTTAGAGGCTGAATAAATATCTTAGACAAGAACTGGAAATGAATATAAGATTTATAGCTGCTCTAATTCTCTAATATGACTTTAAGAACTGATTCAGAGCACCTTTAATACTTTAATATTAAACTGTAGGTATTTTATAAGATAATCTATGATTTGTGTTTGTAATTGTCCTTTTATTGAGTTCTGAGGACACACATATTATAATTATTGTTGCAGTACACTATTATAGCTTAATATCCATGATTAAATAATAAGGAACACGATTCTATTTCTGGTAACTTAATTAAATTAGTCGGAAGAATCCTCCCATCCGATTTACACAGCAAGCTCCCATTGCACAAACCCTTAATACACAGCCTTACAAAAAAAAAGAAGTGTAATAAAAACTTTGTAAACAGCAAAGACTTTACCTGTTCCAGACCCGTCTAGAACTAAAACCCTCTGGAAATTGTGTAAGTCCCCAAAATTGACATTTCTTACCTTTAACAAGGATAATCACTGCATAGTTCAATCTAACTATTATTACAACTAATAATAATAGTAATAAAATACTTGTTCCGTTTATTAATGCTTATCCTGACTAGGTTGGTAGGGAGGGTTTAGCAGAGGTGCACCCTGGATAGGGCACCCGGGGGTTTTCCGTAAGTACGCCATCCGACCTTCACGCTAAAAAGAGCCACCTGGGATCCAAACCCCCAGGCCCTCAGGAACTGCAGTTCCAAAAGCTGGCTCAGAGCCACAGAACCACCGGAACTGCTGCTGCTGCATTTAATAAACTGGCAAAGAATTGATTTCTTTAATTTAAATAAATAAACTCCTGTTTTTAAATGTGTTATTAATTAAAATTATGTAAAAAAACACCACACAAATAATAAATGCAGAAAAACACAAACATTGGTGATTTTAAATAAATAAACACATCTTTTTTTTAAATGTATTATTATTTAATAAATATTAAAAACCATCTAACAAATAATAAATACATAAAACAAGACAAAATTGGGGAAATGCTAAATACATTTGAATAAGTATTCAAAACAAAAAAAAGATGTACAAAAATCCATTTTTAAAATGAATTTGTATAACCAACTAGCTAAATATATAAATGAATAAACCTGACTTTTAAAATAATCTTTTTTTTTTTAATAATTAAAATCAATTAACAAGCCAATAAGAAATACTAAATAAATAAAACAAGTTTTAAGGTATAATATATAATAAATATGCATGTTTCATTTAAAAATAATACATTTATAAACAACTTACAGAAACATTAAAAATGGTTATTTTATTTCTTAACTGAATTATTATAAATAAATAACGTAATAATTCAAATAATAAAAACAAATAATTAAATTCTAAAAAAACACTACAAATTCAACAATACTTTTTTTTTACATTTATTTAAATAAATACATCAACAAAATAAATCTGATAATATTAAATTTAATTAAATATTTAATATAATTGTTTATTATTATAATAATTTATTGCAAATTTTAAAATAATACAAATAATAAACAAGTAAAATAAAAAAAACCTGGTTAATTGAGTTCATAAATAAATAAATAAATGAATAAATAAATGGGCGAGGCTTCCTGAATGTTTCTGCATTCTGTAAACGTAATCCGTGTGTTGGTGAAGCTAAGAATCTGAGCAGCCTATTCCCATGATGCTCTGGGCATGTTGGATGTCTAAACGTTTTTTGTTTTTTTCTAGATGTTAATACAGGTCACCAGTGTGCTTTTGTGTGGCCCCACAATGCCTCGATGCCTCGTACTGTTCTTGGGACGCTGAGGCAATGCATGGTGCAAATTAAACTCACTACACATCCAAACACATGGAGAAGGCACCGGTGGGAGCTGGTCCTGTCTGGTTTTGATTACTATTGAAGAATGGTCGCTGGTCTGTTAGGTCATGGCCGGAGCTTCCTGTGTGTCTGGTGCCCTGTGTCTACAATAAATAACTGAATAAATGAGAGCGAGAGAGAGGAGAGCGAGGTCAAGAAGAGTCGGCTGATTTCAATCCCATCTGTTTCTGCAGATATTCTTCATCTGACATTTACTCCAACGAGGCCAGTGGAGGCCAGAAAAAGCCACGGCAGATGCTTCAGATGAGCATCGTGTTTCATATTACATACAGCTGAGACTCTGTTTAACCTCTGCATGGCACTGGGGCGAAGATACTCACAATATCAAAAACTCTCCAGGATCGTGTTATGGAAAGGCAGATAAACAAAGTGAGTCGAGTAAATTAAACGTCCTGGGCTCTTAATGGATTCACAGCTCGACTGAAGAGCAACGAGACTGAAGATCAGTTTTAATCCCATCAACAAAAATGACGTGAATGAGCTTCTAGCTGGTTTTATTTTAGGGATCAGTCAAAAATGTTACGGGAGAGTTATACAGCATCAGCAGCTTCATCGCCTCCATCAGCTCCGTTCTTTCTGATTTTCTTCATTACGTTGTTTGCTGGTGTTAAACTCGCCGTCTTTCATTAAACACCATCCACGGCTGATCGGAGCTTCATTCATGGATCTGTTAAGTCCAGCTCTTAAACCTGACCAAGCTGCTCATGATCTACATCTCCAACAAAAACATTTTTCACTCATACAAGATTTACATTAAGAGCTTCAGATCATCTCATTTAAATAATAACAGGGTCCTGTACTTTCTGTTTTAACACCTGGGTCTCCCTCTGATTTTCTTCTGTTAGTAGAATAGTGGATATTATAAACCAGTTTTATTCATTGAATGTAAATAAAGTTTTTTTTAAATAAATTAAAGCTTATCAATTGATCAATATATCAATTGATATATTAAATAACATTATATTATTATAATATAAATCCTGAAGCCCAGAGTCTGATAATGATGTTTTAGCAGAGGGGAACCATATAATGGATCCCTTTTTTTCTCCACTTTTTATCTTAAAATAAAAAAACATTGAGAACTGAACCGTGGTTTAATCTGTACTTGTACTGCCCCTGAAAAAATGGATCAAAGTACATATTAGTTACCAAGTTATGGATGTCAAGTCAGTCAAAATGTATTTCTGTAGAACTTTTTTTTTAAATAGAGCATTATCTCAAAACAGCCTTATAGAATTGCATTATGTTCTAAAGCCCAATGCCAAATTGAGTGACAGTGGCAAGGAAAAAACTTCCTAATTATTATAAGGAAGAGACTTTGTGAAGAGCAAAGTTTTAAAAACGGACACGACCTGCTTGGGTGGCCTAGATGATAAATGTAATAATTCAGTTTGCAGTAATATTAATGCAAAGTAAATATTATTATTAATAATAGTAATGATAGTAATAATAATTATATTTAAATATTAATAATAGTAATAATAATAATTAAAATAATAATAATAATAATAATGATAATAATAATAATAATTATTATTATTATTATCATTATTATTATTATGATAGTAATAATAATATTTAAATAATAATAATAATAATTATTATTATTATTATTATTATTATTATTATTATTATTATTTTTATACTGATAATAATAA
>JAUZSU010037626.1:0-10209 GCA_034780255.1 Parotocinclus maculicauda
TATTTAATAGGATTTGTTTCTGTACTTTAGGATTTGGTCCGAATAAGCGGCTGGTCCCATTAACCGGTGGTCCTATTTACTGGAATCAACTGTATTGCTTTACTGTGAAAGGTTTAATAATGAAAGAAAAGTTTCACTGATACACCAGGGATCGGTACAGTCCATAAAGAGATTTCAAATATTTGAAAGGTATTGAGTACTATGATGTGGTGAGATTGTAAAGAAATAGGCTTTAGGATGTCTTCCAAATACCTTTAATCCAGAGGAAGAAGAAGTTTAGTGGAAAACCTGAAGGGAAATGGAGGCATGTTTGTCGCTCTGAGCCTCCTCAATCAAGTTCCTTAGACCCTTGTTGAAGATTAGTAAGATTCTATAAGATCAATGTAAGTATTGTGTATTTATATGTTTATATTACCGTGAACAGCCTGAGGTGTAAGGTGTGTATTTATACCTGCTCTGTTTGTTTTGTATAAGGGTTTTCAGTGCATATTGGATTTGGTCTGAAATCTAGATAGAACCAGTTCTAGATAGTACCACATTCATGTTTTTTGGATTTGGGTTTGGATTTATGCTCCTATCTTCAAAAAGCATCCTAAAAACAGTGAGACTGTTTCATTATATGTGCTGTGCCTTGCTTTGCTTTTTGTTTAGATTTTTGTTTAGCTTTGCTTTGGTTACGTTTTTTCTTAACTTAGGAAATAAATTACGACTGTTGTGCAATATGCCTTAAAAGATTTCCTTAGCTAAAGATGTGTTAAGGGATTTATGTTACTGAAAGCAGTTTTATGGGAGTAAAAGTCTACCGTTTACATGGAAACAATATGTTTACCTGCACCAGCGCTGCATTTCATAATGCTAAAAAAGGAAAGGAAAAAGGCACAGAAGCCAAACTGGTCAGAGCACCAAAACATTCTTCTACTAGAGGAATACAATAAAATAATGAATGTATTAAAAAGATAATTTGATAAGTAAGAGAGGGAGGAGTGGGCATAGAAGAAAAGCGTCGTTGTGCTTCTTAAAAAGTTATATAATTAATTACAATGCAGCAGGAATCATACAGCTATGGTAATTAGAGACTCTAGACTCTGTGACAGATTGCTGCTGAGTGGCTGCTGGTCAAATTTATCTCCATCAAACTCTGCCATGGAGTGGCTAAAGTGTGTTTAAAGGGACCCTCATTTCTCCTGAATTTGTATAATTTAATTCAAAGGTATTTTGTATAATGTTTAAATGAACTTAAGGGGTTCCTCAAGGGAAAAGATCGACTTAAGGAAAAATCCTTAAGTGAGCATTTTAAGGAAACCTTAAGTTAGGGTGTTTCGTGCAACAGCCCTTATTTTAAGCCCTAGAGTTGGCTAAATGCTACTTGCACATTGACTGGAGCTGCATTCTATATTTAGATTAAAACTTTTGAAAAAAAAAAGAACTTTTTGGCAACAAACAATCAAGATGGGTTTGTGTAAGGGCAATGATTAGACTGCAAAGATCATGATGCCCACTGTTAAGTATGTGGAGGATCTGCAATGTTTAGGGGCTGATTGTCCTCCAAGAACCCTAAAAATGGGTAATTGATTTTACAACAGGTCAAGGTTTCAAAACACATATCCAGATCGACACATTGATGCGCTGAACGCTGAAGTTTCTGCCATGCCCTCTCCCCTGATCTAAACCTATAGAAAATCTATTCCAGAGGCTCCAAATTTTTACCAAAAATAGATATCATAGAGAATTACTATAATTTTCATTTGAAGTAAATTCACATTACAAGTAAATACAAACATAGTTACCACTCAGTTACCAGTAATCACTTACTTGTTTTTAGCACTCGCACTCAATAAACAAGCACAAGAAACACTGGAAAAACTATGGAAATGTTTTGCATAAGCACACAGGGTGAAACAAAGCCAGAACTAATGGCTAACGTGTGATGTAACACTTGGAGTCGCCCACTCTTTAGGTTGCATCCAGTAATCCTGTCCTCTACTTCAGGGTCAACGCTCTCTGCTACTTCACAGTTCAACAATGGGCCTGTGCACACGCTGTTTGAGGGTCTCTTAAAGAAAATACACATATTACTGTGTGGGTGAAATTAGCGGCAAGTCGCGTCTGGGTAGATGGATGATAACTGGGACTAAATTTTGCCCAAAAAATTAGTGATAACTGAAATGTACGGTAAACAGGGCAAACGAAAACTGAGGTTCTGCTGTATATAATAAAATTAAAACAATTCTCTAAACTGCAGTAAGTTTATTGCACAGCTGCCATTAAAAAACACATTTACAAAACACTACATAGACAATGCAATGAATGGATAATACATGCTTCACCAGAATCTACTTATACTTTGTAATGTCAATAAAAACAAAAATACTATAGTTATACCTGGAATCCATGCCTTTTTAAAATCTAAATATTCATTTCATTAGGTTATTTTAATTGAACATGTGCAAGCTTTAGCTTGTGTTCCAGGCATACTGCCAAAGTGCACAGTTACACTGAACTGTCAGTGTTTATGTGATGGAATTTGCAGCATAGAAGCCATATAAGGAATTTACAACTCTGCTCCCTTTAGGCTAATAGTGCTATATATACTGTAGTATTTATAAGGAATAGTGATATGATTGACATCTCTGGTTTAAACAAGTTTTAGGCAATTGAGAGATCTCATAATTTAAGCATTCAATTACTCACATATTTACTTTGCATTTGAGTTCAGTTCTGATTAACTGTATGAATAATAAGTAGTTGGCTCAGGGTGTCTCTTGTTGAGGCCTGTGAGTGCTGACAATTATATCTGCAACTTGCTCATAAAATTTTTTATTCCATTTTTTAATGTAAGCACACTATGAAGTCTCCAATAAAGATGATTTCATGTCATTACATGCATGACGGGCAGCACGGTGGCTCGGTGGGTAGCACCGCTGCCTCACAATAAGAAGGTCCTGGTATCAATCCCAGGGTGGAGAGACCTGGGTCCTTTCTGTGTGGAGTCTGTGTAACAGATATGATCCGTCACATCTGCATGTACTCCCCGTGTCTGCGTGGGTTCCGGTTTCCTCCCACAGGCCAAAGACATGCGTGTTAGGTTAATTGATTACTCCATATTGGCATTGACTTGTGTACATATATGTGACTGGTGTTGAGATGAACTTGTGTATGGATATAATCTTGTGTGTGTGTCGCTTACATGACCCCTGATGCCGATAGCGACGTTAAAGAAGCCCAATAAACAAACAAACAACATGCATGACAACTCAGTAGTACAGTGTGAGTCACAGGACACACTTTTATTTAAGACACAAAAGGGAAAATGACATATCTGAATACCCCAGGAAGTAATGTGTGAGATGGGCTATGGCTATGTCCAGAACATGAACACCATATTAAAAGCCATATTGGATCAAGTGCAAGTTTTTGCAATGGTAAGGTGGTCATGTAGTATATCTGAAAAGACCACAATTGTCCCAGAAATCGATTACCACAATCAAATATGTCTTGTAATGCAAAATTAATAAAGAAATGCAAAACATTTGTTGTTCAATACTGATAAGTGAAGATGGAATTGATTATTCTGATGTCTGGGGAATGTAGCTGCTGTATCATAGCCGCAGACTTCAACAACCAACACCCAGAAAAAAACACCAATTTCACACAGCACTGTTGCATCCCTCATAGATAAATTCCGAGAACCCAGGACTGTGGACGACAAGTCACACAGTGTTCATCCGAAGACTGCCACTGAAGAAGAAACCTCAACAATGGTTTTGGCAGTTCTTGCGAAAAGTCCATGACACATCATGCAACCTGTCTTGTGACTTTTGACCCTGTATCGTGGAAATGCAGTTTTTCCTGTGCATCTTTAAACATTTGTTTAAATTAGTTTTTAACAGAATCTCTTTAGGATTATTTAGGCCACACCACTTGTCTTTCCTTCACATTGTGAAAAACGATTGTGAAGAATGAATGACCTATAAATATTTAACATTAAGACTGATACAGTTGTAGAGAATCTAAAGCTCCTTTCACAAGAGAGAACAAATGTGGGAGGCTAAAACCACACTAACCAAGTTCCAAGAGATGCTGCTTGTGATATTTCAAACCCTGTTTATTTTAGATTTGTAGAGTGATCTGGGTCATCTGCATGGGTTTACTGTGGTTCACACCCACAGTCTAATGACATGCGTGTTAGTTTGACTGGTGTTTCTGAACTGCTCATAGTGTAGGGTTGTTCCTGCCATGCACACCATGCCACCAGCTTGGAAATATTAAAGAGTTAATGAAAATCTTTAAAACGCTTTTTTTTATTGTATTGTTGTCTGTTCATGTGTATATTGTCTATTTTGTGTTTGTTAATATTGTTGATATTTTATCAGTAACGATTGTTTTCTTTGATTGAAGTGTCCTTGATCGCTTGGAGAGGTGCCTAAAAAAATATTATTATTATTATTATTATACTCTTGTAAATTTTTATTTCTGTGATCAGATGGTGTAGCTGTCTATTAAACTAACCCACCACCACTGGGACCAGCGTGTGAGTGCACCAAGTGCATCCCCTGTCCATGCAACAGTGACCCCCTGCTCAGCTTTGCCATTCAGGGTACATGTTAGCCTGTGCCCTGTGAATTCTGGAGGAATGAAGATTAACTAATTAGGCTTAATTGGCCTGATTTGAGCATGCGTAACTATCTATATAACTGTGCATTGGTGGCATCTTGTGTCAGTAGATAAATAAGAAGCGATGCTGAAAATGACATTAAATAAATGAAATAAATAAAATTGATTTTAATTTTATTTATTAGATTTTGTAATATATGTTCTCTTGTTTAAGTTTTATATTTTGCTTCTGTTTATTTAATCTAATAAGTTTTTAATAAGGTAACTCATTTCTTACACGTAAAATCTAGGCTGCCAAAGGAGGATAGATCCTTTTTTGAGTTTTGGAACTTAGTTGGCACTGGCAGTGACTGGGAGAGGAAAATTGAGGAAAATATGCATTTACAACACAAGCAAAACACCTGTTAACAAAGTATTCATAAAAGTGTTCATGGAATGCAAAATCCATGTTTTAAATTAAAATTGTTACAGCCAAACCATTCCACCTTCCCAGTGTTTCCAATCAGAATGAGCACCTGGACGTGTCCTACGACTCCCCTGCACATACCTGTAAAAAACATACCTTTGCTTTTCTGAGGTGTGTTTGTCATTTTATTTACTATATTCAGACAAACACAAACTTCAGACTTGTTTCTTTGCTAACTGACACTTTTCAGTCACACATTTGGACAACAGCACCTTTGCAGTTTGGGACAGAAACCAGCACACGCAGCACTAGTCACATGCTTTTCTTCTTCTCTTTTTTGACATTGTTTTGTTTAGTCCAGCATGAGTGACCAATTCCTGTCATCTTGTTTACTTCCTCTTTGCCTCTTTCTCTTTTACAAGTTACTGACACTGAGCCCATTGCTTACAGAGGGCCTCCTGTTTTCTGCCTCTGCTGTAGACAGCTTACGCAGCAACAACTCTCTGAATGTCCTGCACATGAGGAAGTAGATGATTGGATCCAAACACACATTGAGTGAGGCCAGGAACAGCGTAGCTTCTTTTGCCTGAAAGAGTTGGAATTGTGTTTGAATACTCAGCCTGGAACCAAACCTCTGACTTAGTGTGTAGGGCACACGACAAACATGGTACGGCACGAAGCACAGACAATACACAGCCAGCAAACTGAAAATGCTGCGGTTAGACCTGCGGCCTGCTTCACAGCTGTCACGCCGTACTCTCCGATAGGAGCGGTAGACATGCCGGGCTATGGACGTGTAACAGAATGCAATGATCACAAGTGTCACCCAGAAAATGGCCACAACAAGATGGACAGAAACTTCATGCCAGCGTCGCCCTAACGTGCTCTTTAGCTGCATGCAAGAACAGCCCTCAGCTGCAGGTCGGCTGGTCAGCACTGTGTTGGGCAGCATGCAGAGCAACAGCAGACCCCAGGAGAGAAATGCCAGAGCTCTGGCTACTGATACCCTTTGCACATAAGAGGTAACACATGAAGACCAGGGCCCTGGTGAATGTGAGGAAGCATGGACAATCTTAATGTAGCGCTCCAGACTGATGAGACTCACAAACACAATGCCTGTATACATGCCAAGGTAGAAAAGCACGGCAGTGTAGCGGCACACCACCAGCCTCATTTCCCAGCCACCAAAGCCTAGGTCACTGGCCACTCGCCACGGGTAGGAGAACAGCATGAGGAAGTCAGCCACCACCATGTTCTTAAGGTACACCACCAAGCCTGAATTGCTGGGCACCCGAAAGAAGATCCATACTGCCAAGCCATTCAAGATCAGACCGACCACGCAGATCAGAGTGTAGAGCACCGGGAGAACCGTCTGTGTGAAAGCACTGCTGAAGTCCGTTCTGTTGCCTGGGGATAGGTTACCACAGACAGGGTCCTGGGAGGTACTGCTGTGGTTCATACCTTAAAAAAACATCTGATATCTTAGAAAATGATTACATTTTCTGACATTAAATACAACGCATGCATTAAAATACTGTTGTGCATATAAATATAGATTTATTTTGATTTTATTTATTTGCAGACAGTATGATCCTGATATTCTTCATGTTTTGAAAGTCAATGTTAATAAACATCAATTCCTGCACACTTTAAAACATATTTACACTAAGAATGGGACAAAATAAACCTAATACACTAAATCACATGGCATCCTCCATATCAAAACCTTTTACGTGTGGTGAATGCAACATTACAAAAGGCTTTACTGTCTCAACTTTAGATGGAGTGTGCTGCAGGCTTGAAATACAAGAATAAAATGAAGTTGACCAGACAAAATATAAAATCTCAGATTCATCCTGTCTGCAATGACGTAAAAGTAATTGTAAGTAACACTGTGCGTGTTTTTAATATGCATTTTCTGTACTTTTTGCAATTTGGGGTTGTAGTTATTCTTTTTGTTAATGAAGCACACTACATAAAGTCTGATCTAATACCAAACCAAAAAAGTAATTGTAGTGGTTTAGGTTACTGTGGAACGGAAGGTCCAGAGTTCAAATTCCCCTATGCCAAGCTGCCGGATTCTGCCTACACCAAATCCTGTGTCATTACAAGGCATTACAAGTTTCATTTCCTTATTACCATTTTAGATGCATGGCACAGACTTCACAAAAATTGAATAACCTATAACCTCCTAAGGTATTGCCATATGAAGACATTATGGGGTTTGCTACAACATCATTTTAGTTAACTTAGACATCCTCTCCTGATCTGTAGACATTTTTTGTCCTCATTTGTAGCATTTCACCCAGGCCAACAGGTATGGCTGATCCTACAGACAAAAAAAGTTACTAATTAGAAATCAGCTCAGAGCTTAGGAGAATAAGACCTTGTCAATGCTAGTTTGATAAGTACATTAATACTGAACATGTCTGAACCGCCTAACTGGCATTGGAAGCTTTAATCTTTCGTTATAGTTGGAAAACCAATAAAGATTTACAGATTAATCAGAAACTAAGTGGTGGTGGAGGAATAATGTACATCATGTTATGATAGTAAGTAACATTAAAATACAGGACTGCATATTTGTTATTTTTTTGTTTATTATGCACTATTCATACTGCTAAATAATTCTGCATTCACAGCACAGTGCATTTTCCTCAAATGTACTAATATGTCACTTAAATACATTTCATGTTGATGTTGTTAGGCTCTCTAAGAGAAGAAAACTGTTGATATCTGAGCATACATAAACACATTCCAAGACAGAGGTCAAATTCTTCTCAAAGGCTTAACTTAAGATTTATATGGTGTTACAGAAATGTCTGCTTACAGAAACCCTGAGGTAGAGCTTATATTATTTTGCTAACAAGTCAGCCCATGTGCATGGTTTCCATCTACAAATAGCAAAACAGAATTGCATCCAACATTAAAACTTTAATAGGAATTAAGTTTACAATTTGGTTTATTAAGTAATTATTATATATGCTTTAGCACTTGCACTTACATATAGTCAGTAACCAGTCATTTTTGTTTATTTACATGTACATTACATTGTTTAGCAGGCCTCCTTACCCAGAGCAACTCACACAAGTGTTTTGTAGTCTTCTTAGTAGACATTAACTCATACTACTACAACTAAGTAATAATCCAAGAACACAGTCCAACTAATATGCTGTTAGGACATGGTGTAGGAAAGAACCACATAAATATATTCAGAATGACTTACAACTGACCTAATGACTGATACAATCTTACAATCCGAATAGTTGTGGGTTGAGGGACCCAACAGTGGCAGCTTGAAAGTGGTGGGATTTGAAGCCTGCAACCATCTTTAAGCATTTACTATCCAAATAATACACTTCATTTCAGGAACACTTTTCTATAATGACTATAGGTCATGGTGCATTAAAGACTTAATCATTTTGAATTTGATTAATTAAGAATAATAATAATAATAATAATAATAATAATAACTTTATTAATTCCACTGGGGTTATGATCTTTTTCAGTGTTTTATGCAAACTCAATTATAAAAATATATATTTCGTATATTTTAGCCCTTTACAAATCATAACTAGTAAAATGTAAAAGTAAAAAAAAGAATACATAAAGCATTAAAAGCCACTAACCTTGAGAGGAAGAAACCGTGTTCACAAGAAGTACAAGAGTGCAAGAGTGATAATACTGTTGGTAATGAGAGTATGGTCTGTTACAGGAAGATGTCTGAGGTATACATACTCTGTCTGATAGTGGGTGGACTCTTACTTGTTAATAGAGCTGCAGAATAATAATAGGCATGCAGGAACAGTCCTCTGAACATTTGTTATACTTCTGTTTCCTCTTTTGAAATCACTAGTGTGATGTTTATAGTTCAACGGAGTAACAAGCACCTACAATTTCTTGCTGGTTCTCTCTCTTGGTAGCTACATGTCCGGCCAGTCCCACTAATGTCTCTCTCTCTCTCTCTCCCTCTCTCACTCTCCATCAGAGCCATCCCCTACTGAGCTCTGCTGGACTTTGTGGAGGAAGATCACTAGAGGAGGATTAGAATAGGAAGTCCTGTTTGTCATGTGGATATCCCCTTCACAAAAAAACAAAAAAAAACAAAACAATATAGTGCATGACATTCTGTCCATATCAGCAACAATTTTAAAAGTAAAATACTGTCATTTCGGCAGCTGAGGTGCACTTATGAGGCAAAAATAGATTTTAAAACACAAACTATAGCAAAAAAAAACCAAAAGATATTTCATTCATGCAAGTACACCAGCTTAATTGACATCGACATGACTAAAGATACAAGTGTATATGTGTATATGTATATATGATTGTCTTTGTAGCGTTTCTGATTGTCCTTACATAGCTGAATTTAATGGGTTTATGTAAGTGCTGCGTAAAATATACAACATTTGTGTAGTACTGTAAATTCTATTTTGGAACAAAAGCCCTACCCTTCAACAAAACAAGAAAAAGAAATGTATTTCCACATGGTTTGCATTTGAAATAACAAAAGTGATGTGTTGTTGTGTTTTGTATTTTTCACTTCACATGATATCACATTTGCTGCCCTACAAACATATAACATGGCCCACCATGTCATAATAAGTCATATGAAACTGGAATTATCAGCGACAATATTTAATTTAGAATATGTAAAGGTTTGCCAAATAAATGTTGGAATTAACCATGAATTCATATAATTTCTGAAACTATCATGTACCAAGTAGTGAGCAACATATCCTTCTACTGATGTTAGTTGTAAGATGTTCCATTCATTTGACTTGATCAGATGCTTAATCACATTCAGATTTGTGGGATTTGGAAGATTAGCATTGGATGCTTTGTCATGTGACTCTAACCAGTCCTGAACATGTTGTGTCAGGTTGCATTACCCTGCATAGAGTGGCCAATGACTATAGGCAATACCACTACCATGTAAGAGTGTACTTGATCCGTAACAATGTTCAGATTTAACACAAGAACGAATTCAGAAATGCAAATTCATAGTCTGTCCATGGTTGGATACACCATGCAAGCCGATGACTTTACCATTGCCTAATCAGGGATGGCATTGCTTGTGAAGTGGATGAGATTGTGAGAGTTGTGGCTAGAGACGAGCTGCATCTCTGTGTGGTGTGGAGGCTGCAGTGCCTCTGACTGGAAGAATGTGAGGAGAGTGGTGAGGACAG
>JAUZSU010037637.1:0-10209 GCA_034780255.1 Parotocinclus maculicauda
CAGCAGACAGTTGTACAGAATCATTTGCTATAGTGCTCCACATAATTTGCTGTTTGTATAAAGGAATGATAAATGACGATTTGATGTGCACAAGTGACTAGATGATGTGCAAGTTGAACGAGTAGTTTTAATAAATTTAATTCTGATCTGAGAAATGCTCAAAAGCGACTGAGAAAAACTGTAATTAAACAAGAACATCAGAAAAGCAAACATAGCAAAAACAACTTTTATTTAATTGGTGAAGATGCACTACATAAAAAAGTGCTGGAGTAAAAGTGCCACATCCAGCAATTTCCCAGCCCTTTCAATGTATCAGCAATAATTAACAGACTTTGGAATCACTGTCAAAAGACTGAAACAGTACAAAGAAGACTAGGGCAGTGTCTCCCATCTGCTACAACAGCAAGAGATGACACACTTGACTATATTGGCAAGAAGGAGCAGGTGCAGCAATGCAACAGTGTTCCGGGGACAGTTTCCTGCTGCCACTGGATGACTGATATGCACTCAGAACACCTAGCATCGCCATTGGAACTGTGATGAGAATTATGATTTTGGGCTGGCATCAGCATTGGTGGTTGTACCGAGCTCCACGTCACCATAAATGAATTGCTGTCAGATACCAAGATGAGCACCCTATGCTGAAGCAGTTGGAAACAATAATGCAAAACCCCACACTGCACATCTTGCCAACAACATTCTTCAGGAGGTATGAATGCCAATGCATAGACTGGCTTTTACATTCTCGAGACTTAAATCCCATTGAACATGCTTGGGATGTACTGGGAAGACTGGCAAACCAATGTCTCCCACAACACTTCTTGAGCTGAAAGTTGCCATGGGGCAAGAATGTCAGAGAATCTGAACTGCTGGACAATCTGATCCTATCCATGCTCCATCGCTGTCTGTGTTATTTTTTAAAACTATTTTTACAAACTCAACCTTCTCCTCCCAGTTCTGTAACTTTTCATAACTTATATACTTAGTCACTTTCTACTTTTTACATTTTATCTTCTTTTCTATGCGAGCTACTTGTCTTCCCACTTGTCTTCTGTTCACCTTTGATGCAATTATGCATCAAGTTTTTTAACTTTAAATATAATAACTTATTATTATAGCTTACTATAACATTTTCAGTTATGTCAGTGCCCTTGGCAAAGGTCATTTTCAGTTATGTGATGGCACCAATAATGCAAACAAAACAAAAAAGTTTTGAGAGCAAAATGAATTCCTTCAAGGTGACATACTGTATTTTCCATGGACATTCATGCATTTATCAACAAAACAACGCAAAACAAATAAAATCAACGAAGTTAGAAACATAGAAATCCCTTTGAGTCTTTATTTTAGGAAGTCAAAGTTAAAGTCAAATTAATTTATATAGCACTTTTTTACGATGGTGCATTGACTCAAAGCAGATTTACAATATTATATTATCTTAATATACTATTCCCAAATTGAGCAAACCTAGGATGACAGTGGAAAGGAAAAACTAGATAAATGTAGAAGGAAGAAACCTTGGGAGGACCAAGACTCAGAAAGGGACCCATCCTCCTTGGGTGGCCTAGATGTTCATTGAAATAGTTTAGTTGTATTCATAGTAAGATTACGTAAAGAATAAAATTTTAATTAAATAATGAACTAGGTTTAAGATAATGGGTCCTCAGAAGAAAGTGTCTGGAGGCACAATCTCCTAATAACTAAATGACGGAGGAAGTTACTACACTCTAGTATGGCTGGAAAGCAATTAGTGTGATTTGTGTTGGTAATGTGCACCTCAAGGGAGAAATCTGTATTAAAAGGAACATCTAAGTTTTTTACAGTTAAATTGGACACTACTGAACAGCTATCTAGATGTAGGATAGAAGTAGCCAACCTGTCTTTCACAGTCTTGGGTCCAACAAATAAAACCTCAGTTTTATCTGAGTTAAGTAAAAGGAAATTAAAAGACATCCAATTTTTAACTTAACACAATTCTCAATTTTGCTGATTGTAAGGCCTTCATTTGGATCAGTTAATATGCATAGCTGTGTATCATCTGCATAGCAGTGAAAACTCATACCATGCTTACGAATAATTGAGCTTAAAGGTAGCATATAGAGGGAAAATAACAGTGGACCAAGCACAGACCCCTGAGGGTGTTTTGATTGGTCTTGAATACTCACTGAAATGCTTCATAAATACTGTTCCTTTGGAGGTAACCACAGAGCTGCTGATAGACAGCTTTTTTAAAAAATATTGGAGAGGAAAGGTTTGATTTGACATTGGTCTATAATTTTACAGAACACAAAGGTCAAGATTGGCTTTTTTAATCAGGGACGTTATTACAAAATATTTAAAGAATTTGGGGACATCAACCAATGGTAAGGGATTAATTTAAAATAATAAGTTATGGTTCTATAATACTGGGTATTCATTATTTGAGTAAAAATGTAGGTATTGGATCTAATAAACATGTTGCTGACTTAGATGAATTGATCAGTGAGGACAGTTCAGTGTTAACAATTGGGGTAAAAGAGTCTAGTCCTGTTTTAGAGCTAATTAAACAGACAGCACCTTTTTTATTCTTAAAGAAAGTCATGAAGTCATTACAGTTAAAATTATGCTGAACTTCAAAATCAGTTTCTGTGTGTTATTTTTAGTTAATCTGGAGACTGTATTAAATAAAAATTTAGGATTATTCTCATTTTTCTCTATGATTGAGGATGAATACACAGATTTAGCTTTGGTAAGGGCCTGTTTATACTCTGCCATGCTAGCCCTCCGAGCGATATTCAATTTTTTACCTCCAATTTACAATGTCGCCACTTGCATTCTAAACTCAAAGCTCTTTGCCTTAAAATACGGGTATGGTCATTATATCATTATCATTACCCATTCTAATTGGTTGGCTACATGCTCAAGTTGATCGAGCTCTGTAGGTGCATTAAAAATAAAGTGTGGAAGGTATAAACACAGCTGAAGTTTTAGAAGTAATAATATGCTTAAGGCAAGAACGAGGGAGTAGGTTAATTTTATGATACATATAGCACAAAAAATAAAAAAATAATTTTAAGTGGATCCCGCTCATTTCAAAGTAAATGTTAAAATCACCTACAATTAAAACTTTATTTGTTAAAAATACTAAACAGGAAAGAAAGTTAACGAATTCCTGAAGAAATTCTGAGTAAGGTCCGGGAGGCATAATAGCTAAACATGCAACACTCAGCACAGGGAACAAGCGCAGCAGAAGCCATGTTACTGCTACTACAATCAATCAATTAAATGCACTTAGCTTCAGGTGATGTTGTGGGTTGATGATTTAAGATGTGAGCACAGGTGATTCAGCCAAGTACAGTAGACTTCTTGCTGTAGATCCCTGTACACTGGACCCTGTGGTCCAACACAGTGTCAATTAAATTGCAGATGAAAAGTCAGTAAAAAAGTCACCTTAAAAAGTAACCTGCAAAAAGAAAGTGGAAAATGGCTGTAAAATGTAAAAAAAAAATTATTGTAGCAAAGACAGCCAGCATCAAATAAAATTTGGTAATTCGCTAACAACTAATAAACAAACACGAAGACACGATCACTCGTAAACTTTCTAAACACTATTAATGATCCACTGGTAACAAGAAAACAATTAAGTGATTGAAGTACTGCTGAATTAAATAATAGATAGATCTGCAATAGTAATAAACTAAGAAATAAAGTGGCTAGGAACAACAAACTGCTAAGAGCTGTAACGAGTAAATGCCATTAAATGTCCATTGGAACAGTGTTTGTAAACATTTCAATAATTTTCTCACACATTTGCTGACCACTGGAGATCCTCTGCCCATTTTTGCTCCTTAAGCCTTACTGCTTATTTACCAAATCATGATTATAATTACTTGTTGACATCACCTGTTAATAATCACAACATAATTTTAGTTTTTTTTTACCTCATTACTAGCTATAAATTGACCCGATTCCAATTTTTGGAATGTGTTGTAGGTATTAAATGCATGAATTGATTTTTACTATTTGATTATACAATTTATTAAATATTATTCATCATGTCTGCAATTATATAAGGGTCAAAATACATGTGTAGGCAGGTGTAAAGATCTATGCCTCAGTTATCCTTCCTATACTTCTCAAATGTGTCAGATGGAGTTAAGATCAGTGCTCTGAGCCAAGTTCTCCAAAACAGTTGGCAAACCAAACTTTGGACAAATCAAATAATGGATTGAAATTAGTATTTTCAAGATAAGATAACGTTTTAAAGGTGCTCCTGTGTGTCCCTTTCCTTTAAACACAATTATACAACAATACAAACAAATATTGTTAGGGACTTTTCCGTGCACCGCCAAGCTGCTTGTCGCGTCCGCCGCCGTCCGCCATTACAGAGCGATCAGTAGGGCGCTTCTTATAATCCAACCAGCTAACGACGTGACAACCCACACCTGGAACACGTCCTATTTAAGGACTCGTTCCGGTCCTGTCCGTTGCCACGTCGTTTTGACTCATGCGTTAGATCGCTCGTGCCACACGCGCTTACGTATCGCGTATGCAGCTCGTTCATATTGTTCGCCCCGACTTAGCTCTTCCACCATTACGGTAGACGGTTACGTCCCGGGGCGTTTATAGCGGACGGACGTGTAGGAGGGAGACCTCCGAGGTTTTGTTACTGTCCAGGGACAGACTCAGGGTTTCCTCCGCTCCGTGGTTCTGCTCGATGCTCCGTCGAGCCTCCCTTCAGTCGGCCTCGCGGCTCCATTTGGGACGCGTCCTGACTCCACTTTTTCGTGCTCACAGCACGCTTGAGCTCATGTTCGCCCCCTGGCGGATCGGACCGCTCCACGACCGATTCGCTCCCTAGCCTGCTGGTGGTTTTTCCCCCGTTTGGGAAACGACCCAGCTGTGCTTTCCCTCTTTACGTTCTGTACCTTGGGGAGTCCTTTTGCTCCTTCTTTTTTGTTCTCCCGCTTTATTTAACGCCGTTCTTTCCCTTCACCCTGCATCTTTGGGTCCTACACAAAGGCTTTGTCAGATTTATCAGGCTTTTTGTCTTATAAACACACATTTTGCATCTCTGCATGATGAGGCTTTGGGCCATCCAGATTCTTTGTATATATCGATTGAGCAATTATTTTGCAGACCCACACCCGACCAGAACCAACCTGCTCTCAGAATCGCATCTGACCAGAACCAACCAGGTCTCGGACCTGGACTCGACCAGTGAAAAGATAAAAAAAAAAACAAGATCAAATCACGCTCTAGAAAACGCAGTTTTGCCACAACAAACTCCTTTGCCTAAAATCCATATACTTTCACACTTTTACATCAAAACAATCAGCGAGGACTTCCCTCACTCACAAACGTTTCAGATAAACAATAGGATAAATATTTTTTTATAAAGTTATAAACGTTTTTATGGGACCTGCATCTTTACTCAAGACATTCCTCCTATTAAAATAGACAGAAAACAAAGTTCTCTGATTTTGACTTACTTGGTCTCCAAAAATCGGTATAGTTTCACCTAGAAACTCCACTAAGTAGTAGACATAAGCCTTTGCTTATTTCTGGTTTCTATGACTTTTTTTAAACTGTCATATCTTAGACAATATTAACATGAACTAGACCATTTTACCGAGGGCTCCTCTTGCTCAAAAACTTTAAGGATAAGTAATAGGTTAAATACTTTAGTTATAAAACTTTGGTTGGGACCTGCTATTTTGCTCAAGACATGAGACTAATTCTATTTAAATGAATAATATCTGTCATTTTTAGCTCGCTCTCTCACACACACATAGAGGAACACGCCTACACCATGGGAGCAGTTTCTTAGCTCTTTTGTCTAAAAGCCACCTTTTACCACCTTCTACCAGAACCGATCAGGTCTGGTACCCACGCTTGTCCAGAACCGTATGGGACTTGAACGCAAGCCCGACCAGAACCGACCATGTCTCAGACCCATGGCCGACCAGAAGCCCTGGGTCTCGGACCTCAGCCCGACCAAACCGACTGGATCTCAAACCTGTGCCCGGACAGAACCCACCGTGTCTTGGACCCATGCCTGACCCATGTGCTCATACTTAACCAACGGGGACTCTGTCCCACGCCTGACCAGAATCTACCGGGACTCGGACCTATACCCCCGACCAAAACCCACCGTCTAGCGGCACAATTCCAACCACATGGGAAGCCATAGTAATCATGTAGTACTGACTTAACTTACTAAACTCCATAACCCTGACCTTCCGAAACCATTGCCTCTTATTGACCACGTAGCAAGAGCCTTGCAAAAAATCCACTTTAGCTGCGCATCCATTCTGTGTTTTCTTCAAAAAAAGCACGTTTCTATTTGCAATATTGTAACTGTGACTACTGAGAGTTGTTGGTAAAATCGATAAACTATTGAATAATTGCATTTTAGAATTTTGGGAAAGTTGTATAGTGATCACCGAAATAAAATTGTATGCCAGTATTAAAATTCGGAACGCACACAGCCAAAAAACATTTACTTGAACTATTTGTAATGATAAAATTTTAAATGATTTGAAATGGAAAAAAAAATTATACCTTGTGTGAACATGGAGATCATGATGTGAAGGCTAGCGGTTTGCTGTTGATCTGTTGCAATTATGCCTGAACAAAAGTTTTTAATTATGTTTAGATTTCTATTACTAGATTTTTATTACTAGATTTTTTATTACTAATAAATTTACTAAAAAAAAGCGTGAGCAGTATTTGAGACTTTCCCTTGAGCAGACACAAGCCAGACCTGCTTTGTCATCCAACCAGTCGCTTTTTGTTTTTTATGCATTTATATTATTGTGGCAACTCATGCATGATGAGCAAAGCACAATTTTATCTAGACATATTGTTTTTGGTTTTTTTTAATCAACATTCTCTTGAGTATTGTGGTATTTTTTTAATTCTGATATTTTATAGACGGGGAGTCCATGGCAGGTTTCCTTTACACTTGGCCGCTCTAAGTGGCTTCTCGGACTGCTGCCGGATACTGATGTTATCTGGTAAACTGGTCCTACTCTAGCATGCATCAGTACTTTTAGTAGGTTTTCTTCTGCACCCTGACTTATATCTCTCTAACACAGGCTTTAATATAGACACTCCTGATGACTTCGGAAGAACGTGTTTACATGCGGCTGCAGCTGGGGGGTCAGCCTTTTTTCCCCCATTTTGAGAATAAAACCGTTTGAAAGCTTGTCATATGACCTTAAATTGAGCTTTGTTCTTCAGGAACCTGGATTGTCTTAATCTTCTCCTTAATACAGGGGCTGATTTTAATAAGAAAGACAGTTTTGGGAGGTGAGTAAATATAGTTAATATAGTGTGATGTTGTCAAATGTCTCATGTTAAGGTTCTTATACGTCAGGTCCCTTGGCTACTGGTCAAAGCCAGATAAAAATTGTGTGTCAGAAAGAGTACCCTCATAAAATCTAAATAGTAAATAGAATAGAAACATAAGCTTTAGTGCACATATACTGCTCACAAAAATAAGGAGATACGTCAAAATGAATTATCCCATAATGAAATGCACCCTAATTTTGTAAGTACTATATTACAGACTTACAAAAAGTGCACAAGACAAAATGTTTAATTTTCTAACTCAACTTAATACAAAATAGTAATCCTCAAATTCAATTTTTTGTTCATTTTGCTGTTTAGGGGTTTGAGATATTGAATAAAATGAGTTTTTCTGGGATTTTGTCAGTAGCAGCAAATAGACAATATTTTGCATCCTTCTTTAACGACAACTGCTATCCGATGTACAGTATGTTGCTGGTTATCATCTTTATTATTATCATCAAGCTTTTTAAAACCCAACAAGTGAGGATAATCAATTTCCAGCAATTAAATCCAAAATCATGCATTGTGAGGCGTATTGTCAATATTTTTGTAATTGCTGCTGTTTTTCACTCATTTCTAGCTTCAGTAATACTTTTTTGTTATAATAAACATAAAAAATGTATTCTTCAGGACGCCTTTGCATTATACTGCAGCAAACTGTAATTATCAGTGCCTATTTGCCATGGTGGGCTCAGGTGCCAGTGTTAACGACCTGGATAAGAGGGGCTGCACACCTCTTCACTATGCCGCTGCCTTTGACTCTGATGGAAAGTGAGTAACAGTTTGGATAGATGGTACCTGAGCATAGTCAAATCACTAACTGCTATTGTATTAATGAGTTTTCCTTGGCACAGGTGCCTAGAGTATTTGCTAAGAAATGACGCTAACCCAGGGATCCAAGACAATCTGGGCTACAATGCCGTGCACTATGCCTCAGCGTACGGACACAGACTCTGTTTGGAGCTGGTGAGAACAAGCATTAACTTTGTAAAGTCTTCCTTTAGAAATTGCTTTCTGCAATTATTAAGGTCTGTTTTTTGTATCATAGATTGCTAGTGAAACGCCTTTAGATATTGTAAGTACTAGTTTTCACTCATGCTGTTAAATAAGCCCCTTTTGTAATGTTACTGTTATTAAGAATTTTGGCCCCCTCTTTTTGTGTTAGCTAATGGAGACCTCTGGGACAGACATCCTGAATGAACCTCATGTGCGAGCTCCTGTCAGCCCTCTTCACCTTGCTGTGAGTATGTATGAGAAAGTGGTAGGGTTTCAGATGATTTATTTAGCTTTCAAAATTGATTTGAAGTATAAAAACGTATAGGAAAACCGAACAAAGACAAAAGAATTAACTTTCACAAGCATGCCATTATAAGTGTTTATCCTACGCACATTAACAGTGCTTTTAGAAAAACATCATATCCTGTTAATGTTTTGTCATATTAAACCCTGAGTCATAAACTAATTTTTTCCAGCTGTATTTACACATTATGGCTTTATTCATGAAACCTTTGTTTTTAAAAGAATACTTTTTTTTTTTTTAAGTCGAGCAAACTTAGAGTAAAATGCAGTGCTTTATAATTAGAGAAACGCTATTCAAGGTCAGCAATCAATGTTTTCTTGAACAAAGTCCATAATGATGTTTCAAGTAATAACCAAAGCGACTTGACACCAGATTGCATGCAGGCTATTTGAATAAACCTACAATCTTCTAGTCAGGGCTTAACTTGAGCCGAATCCTGCGGTACCTCTAAGATCTTGTACCTCTCATATTTGGAGCATGTGTTCTGGTGTCCTTATTTGTCTGGATAAAAATTATGATGGGCAGTATTAATAAACGAATTTTAATTAAATGAGACATGTGTGTAAGCTCTTAAAATTATATAAAATTATATTTTATCACAAGTCATGTGCTCTCACGCTTCTGGAGAGCTTGCATTGCAAGGTTTGTAAGCAACTGAAATTGAAGAGAATTTTTCTCTTTTTAATTGATACAGATTCTGTAATTAATGCTGTGACATTGCAGAAGCTTGTGGGAACAATGCCACAGCAAATGTGTGCCGTAATTAAAGCTAAAGGCAGTTCAACAAAATATTAGTGTGTGACCTTTTTTTTGGCCAGGTAGTGCATAAGCAATGTTGTTTATTAAGTCAAGACCATAATTAACAAGAGGCATGTTTCAGTCTGAATCAGTGCGCTAGCCCAGATGGGGGACATGTTCACAAATTTATATTTTGCTATGTGCAACATTTACTTTCAGATACTTTTGCTTGAGCGTGGCTCCACCCATGCATGCAAAACCAGTTACAACAAATCTGTGCGTGGCTGTGCATGGTGACCGTGCATAGGAATCCTCCA
Source organism: Parotocinclus maculicauda (assembly GCA_034780255.1). Lineage (NCBI taxonomy): Eukaryota > Metazoa > Chordata > Actinopteri > Siluriformes > Loricariidae > Parotocinclus > Parotocinclus maculicauda. Next base: position 9,691 of record JAUZSU010037637.1, read on the forward strand.
TTATGGCATTTTTCTAAACTTCAGGCATCAAGTATAAACCTAGCTTAATGGGGTACTACTTTAGGGAAAGCTCAGATGTGTGCTCACACCTAATTCATGAATTTTCAGTGTGTATGTAATTGGCTGTTTCACTTTAGAGTTTTAACTCTTTAGAAGTAAAGCCAAAAAGGGTTCAGAGGTAAATTTCCAATATTCTAATATTATTCCCCCATGCATGTATACAGAGAATTAGTGAGACCCTGACTGGACTATGGAAGTACCTTCTATGGAGCAGCTAAAAAATCTTATTCTGGATGTTTGATATCATACACCACCATAGTATTTGACTGGCTCTGTAAGATTTTTTTAACCTCCCTGGCCCAAAGCATGTATGTAGAAGCCATGCAGTATGTGAGTGGAGTCAATGGCATCAACTCCATCGTCCAAGACCTGCCTGTATGCTCTTGCCACATGATGCTGGGCATTGTTGTGCACCAGGAGGAACCCTGCACCCACTGCACCAATGTAGTGTCTGACAAG
>JAUZSU010037648.1:0-10209 GCA_034780255.1 Parotocinclus maculicauda
AAATGTTACATTTACTTAGATTAAACTTTTGATCTGTCATCTATGTTCTATTACGAATAAAATATTGACATTTGCCACATCATTGCATTCAGTTTTTATTCACAATTTGTTTAGTGTCCCAACTGTTTTGGAATCCGCTTTGTAGTTTATATAGGTCTGTACGTTCTTATTTACTCCTTGGACCCTTTCAGGCAGTGGCAGTACCCATTATAAGCCATAGATATGGATTTCAAGAAGTGCTTCAAAGGACCATTTAATATGCTCCTCTCACAACCATGAGTGTCAGATTGGTTGGAATGTTTAAGCTCTTCCTTCAGATAAGTTCACGAGAAGTAGGACAGGTGAAAGCATGTTTTGCGTAACATCAAAACTTGTTGGGAAGCATAATCAGTTCATAGGAATTCTGAGAACTGACTCACGGGTACATCAGACTTGTTGACATAATCTCAGTATCTAAAGTATTGTATTAATCCAGCATTAAATTCACAAATAGAGAACAACTATTTACTGTTAAAATCTCTCATTACTGGCAACGTGCTGTCTCTGGGCTTTAAGTTCCGTAGTATGTTTTAATAACATCTGTGTCCCTTATCTGTATTTAGGGGCCACTGTCGGTGGTGCTGGAGGACAGAGACAAGAACAATGACTGTTTCTACTTGCTTGAGTTGGACTCAAGTGCAGTATGCCCTGTTATTGAATACAAACTCAGCACTGGGTCCATACTTCTCATTGTGTGAGTAGATGACATGAAATGAACCTTAAAACGGGGTTCGTAAGTGCTGTTCTGGGTACACCTGTTTCCATTTTACCGCTCATGGTGAAATGTTTGTTTCATGGTGAAAAGTTTCCTTTACATTGTAGAAACAACAGAGACTAATATTTGTGTGGCCTTATGTATTAATGTGAAGTAAATGCATTCTAAGAAAATATTAATATAAAAAAAACATAAAGAGAAAATAAAACCAAGCCACATGTGACTGAATGAGTAAGCATTTAGTGGTTGCAGCAACTTCCCTTTGCCAAGCTAACAGAGTCTCCTATACATTGGTGATTAAAAGTTTGTGAACCCTATAGCGGGTTCTATATTTCTGCATGAATATGACCTAAAACATCACATTTTCCAGTCCTAAAAGTAAGCAAATTAAACAAATGAGACATTGTTTTTAAATGATTCGTTATTACGTCACCTTATTAAATGGAGGAATGCCCGTACATAATGGGCAAGGGTGCAAGCCTAAAACAAAGACCTGTTATTTTTGGTCCTCCAGATGGCACTGCATAAAGAACAGCCATTCTTCTGATATAGCCACATGAGCAAGGGATTACTTTGGCAAACCTTTAGCAAGCACAACAATACAGAGTTACATTCACAAATGCCACTTTAAACTTAACTGTGTAACAAAGTAGATATCATTCCGTAAACTTACTGTGGTCTGAGTGGTCAATATATTTTATTTTGGAAGAAATGGATTTCCTGTGCGACCAAAGATGGAAAAAAAACATTCAGACTATTATCAGCAACAAGTCTAAAAACCAGCATCTGTCAGTTTGAAGGGGGCTGTCTCAGTGCCCTTGACTTCAACTTTGGACAGATGCTATCTGGTTTGTGAAGGACCATATTTGAAAAATAGTCCATTGGTTACCTTCAGTGATTGGTTAAATGATTACTTGTATGTATGTAGGGGTGTTGTGAAATAAGGTGTATTGCTATATTTTCGTAGTATTTAATTTGAATCCAAATAAATTGTTATTCGCCAAAAAAAGTAACTTCAACTTCTGTGATGGCAGCATTATTGCAGAAGAGAATGACTGAGATCTTAGAGTAACATAAGCGGCTTTCAAGACGGCATCTTTTTCAGGGCATGTTTCAGTGCAAAACCAAATGCTGTTGCAGGCATGAAATGCAGGGACGGATGTTTATTAACAAATGAAATCATTCAACATCTGACTGTTTTATATATACAATAATGCTGGTTTATGTAGAACTTTTTTCACTTGGATCTGTTCTGCTTTTATCTAGCACAGTTACTACATGTACAGCACTGTGCAAAAGTTTCAGGTCACCATGCCACAATTAGATTTGTTATTTTAGTAACAGTATGATGATGAGACTAAATAATTATATCTAAATATATTAATGTGCTAAAACAACATGTACTGTATGTAATAAACTGGGTATATAATAGAGCTGCACTGTATGCATAAAACTGTATTGTTTTTTCTAATTCTTATTTAATTTGAATCCATGTCTAGTTGCACTTCCTGCTTGGTCGTGTACATCATCGTTGGAGTTCTCTATCAGCGACTGGTTGTAGGAGCAAAAGGAGTAGATCAGTTTCCAAACTACGGATTCTGGACAGAGATAGGCAACTTGTCAGCCGTAAGTCTGTCTTTTTCTTGCTTTCAAGTTTGGAGAGGAATCGAACGGAAAATGAGCATCTGTACTTTCACAGGACGGATGCGACTTTGTATGCCGCTCCCGTGGAAACCGAGAGGAAGCGCCCACTTACAGAGGAGTTACCGCCGAGCCGTTGGAAGAGCCAGAGGAAAGGGATGACCACTTGCTTCCGATGTGATCGTGGCGTATCAGGCACTAGGGAACACTGGCCTTTGGGCAGGTGCAAACTGTGAGAGCGTCTACGTGTCAGCTCCTGATACAAACCATAAGCACTTATCTTATGCATTCCCCATGTTGCTGTTTGTATTGCTCCTATACAGTACTGTTCAAAAGTCTTAGGCCACCATTAGATAAGATATACAATTGGTTTTGCAGTTGGCACTGTGACCTCCCCATACACTCGGGCAACAGCAGAATGACCCTCAGTCTAAGAAAGACTAATTAGGAATAGTCTTTTTGGAAGGATAACAGCCATAAAGGCTGGACGGGGTGAAAAAGTTTGAGTTTTTAAGGTCCCATTATCAACACTGTGTTATTTAAGCCTCTATGGGGTCATCACACCATTGGTAAAACAACAAATCTAATGGTGTCCTAAGACTTTTGCACAGTGCTGTACATTTCAAAGTAAATAACGTTAAAAACCTCAGTGAAATTTAGTTTAGCTAAAAATATGCAGCAGATCTGATAACCTTTTTTTGTTTAGGACAATCTGTAGACTGAATAAACCATTGGTTTATTTCCAGTTTTAAACATTAGATCTGTGGTCAGAGAATATAATCGGAGTGTGCTTTAATTAAATCTGGTTCATAGCTCCAACGAAAATAACAGACAGTATATTTAATAATATGCTTTCTGGTTTAATACAGCTTATTAGGTATTTATAATGAACTAACATATTGTTACTGCCGCCTTTTTATTGCCTGTCTAAGACAAGGGAAAGCTGAGTAATATAAATCTGACAGTTACCTCTTTATTGAGCTGGTTCTGTATGTAATCAGCTGAAAATGTTTTGCAGCTCTAAGGTATAATTACAAAACTCCATGTCGGTGTGGTGACATTCAGCTTGTTACTCCTTGCTGCATTATAAATGGCAGCAGTGTTACTGTATGTATCTGAAATGACTAGTGGTATTGAAGAGGATGACTGGTTTGCTCCGAAGGTTGAAGTGAATACATTTGTGTGATCAACATTAATTAATATACAGGATGAGTCAAAATCACAGGACACACTTTTATTTCAAAAACAAAAGAGAAAATGATGTCTGAATACCCCAGCAAGTAATGGGTAAGGGGGCCTATCTTCTAGGCTATATCCGGAACGTGGCCACCATCCTGAAAGCCCCCATATTGGATCAAGGGAAAGTTTTTCCCAAGGGATAGTGGTCATGTAGCATATCAAAGAAAGACAGAATCGTCTCAGAAATCGATTGCTGCAAACAGATTTACCATTTTTTTCGTGGTTCAGGCTATCAACACAAAGTTCAAAACTTTTGTTGTTCATCAAAGGTAACTGACAATAAAATTTATGTGCAGGTAACGCAGCTGCCGTATCATAGCAACAGACTTCAACATCCAACACCCAGAAAGATCACAAAATTCACACAGAACTTTTACATCCCTCATAGCCAAATTCCGAAAAAACCAGGACTGTGGACGACAAGCCATGCAGTGTTTGTTCGAAGAGCTCTACCGTTGAAGAAACCTCAATACTGGTTTTGGCAGGCTTTACGAAAAGTCGACGATGCAGCACGCGATGTGTCCTGAGACTTTTGCCTCACCCTGTAGTAAAGGCCTACTCTTAGACTAAATTAAACACTGTAATTTAGTGAAATCCCTCAAATTCTTTACATATTAGCCATTTTTCTTGCAATTATTTTGTGACTTGCTCTACTTTGAGTCTTCTCAGTTTGCTTATTTCATTGACAGGTTGGTATAGGCTTGCTCCACTCCAAAGTGACATACTGTAAACGTCTGCACGCAGGAAAGAATTAAACCTCAGTTCTGCTCAGTACAGATTTTATTAGCTGAAGTTAAGGGAAAAGCACTTCCAAAGTTAAGTGATATATTCTTTGTTTGCACTTGAACTTGAGATTGTGAAGCTTGTATGCTTTTGAAAAAGGGTTTGATATGATTATATTATTACTGTAAGTGGGAGTTTTTAGGATAGGACACAGACCTGTGACTAATGTTTTCACTACACATTACAATGGAACCACGGAATTCGAACACCCCTTCACTCCTAACAAACTGGAAATCTGTTCCCTAACTTAATGATGCGATCTACCAAAGGTGATGCATGTTATACAGTCTAGTCGGGGGTGATAATGTCTCAGTACTGTATGCCAATTGCCATAAAACCCAAAAAATAGAAGAACTAGATAGCAACCGTTGATGTATTATGTATAGTATATTTGGCCAGGCTTGTTCCTCGGATGTCCCTACTTAAGAATCTACTGAGGAGGGAGGAAATTTTTTTTTTTCCCAGCACTTTTCAATTTCTCTCGGACTATGTGGAATCAATACAAGAAAGGAGGAAGAAATAAAAATATATTTTTATTTAAAAATAAAATTTATTTCACCTACAATTAAATTAAAGTGAATCTGAAAAAAAATTAAATGAACAGAAGAAAACCGTTGGCTCTCCACCGGAGGGCGGAAAAAGCTAAAAAAAATATTTTTTTAATTTCAACCATTGGTGCTGCGGCAGATCTGAGAAATACCCCAAAAAATATATATATATTTGTTGTATTCTTCAAATATGATCGTCGGCGGATTCACAAAACAAGCAATAAAAAAAGTCTGGCCTAAGGCATGACTAAGACCACAGAGGAGGAACTAAAAACACAACAATAATAAGAGAAGTAAAAGAGCAACACATTGCTGAACATGTAGAATATGACTAAGCTAAAGCTAACTTTGCTGATGGTGCAAAGCCAGACACAAGCAAGCAGCTGCTGCTACATTTCTTTAGCAGTAAAGATGTTCTATTAAAAGAAAAGAAGAACAAAATTGATCTGTATGCTGTCATTTCAATTTGTTGGACAGGAAAAAAATGGAATGGGAACGGAATCAATTTAACGGGATGTTTAAAAAAATTACAAACTAAAGATGCACTGGTTTCAGGGAGGTAAATTAATTCATTTTTGTCTTAATTGTCTAATTAGGACAGAGTAAATTACAATATTTGACTCTTGTCCCCCAGAGTTGTTGCTGGCTGAAGTATCTGAGGCTCTTCCTTTGGCTTTTGTTGATTTGCCGTACTTTTTAAATACTCTGACCTTCCTATTCCACCCCATTTATACAAAACTGTCTCTGTTAATAGTGCTGCTCGCTTGTCCACGCCCTTCTGGCCAACAACTCTGGTTCTATATATATATTTGATATATTATTATATATATTTTACATTATTAGCTTATTAATGCATGTTGCACAGAAAAATAAAATGGATTTGAACAAAAGTGTAGATAAAAGGGTTGAGATTCACTGATTTTAAATGTCAAGTGCAATATAAGTTTGCATAATAATCTGCGTAATGGCGGTTAATTAGTCATTCTGAATGGGTACTATGTGCTATTGTATATTTTTTCCAATACTGACACACACTTATTGTGTTTTTACAATAAACAAATAATATCTAAAATGATTTAGGTAATAGGACAGATAAATGGGTATAGATTTATTCGTTTACCTTCTCAGTCATAGTTACAATTATTAGGAGTTTTAGGCTAAGGATTAGGTTTTTTATTATTATATTTGTGTAATGTTAGAAACCAGGGAAAGCTTACAAATACTATTTTTTTTTTCACTGTTCTGGGTAGTTTTTAGATTTTTTTCCTCCCAAGTTCTATTCCTTATTTTATATATACCCCTTGTATGACTTTTTACAGTCCATTTGGTGGAATGTCTCTAATGTAGTCCCAGTTTGGTTGGACCTGTAAAAGTGTTGAATCAGCCTGTTTTGTCATTTATGTACTCTTGCTTATAGAAAAAAATCCTCTTTTGTGCCCTCAGGTGGGAAAGAAGGGCCATTCTTCAGTAGATGATGCAAAAGCCACCATGGAACTTTATAAAATGGTACAAGTGGAGTGGGAGAGGACTTTGGCCTCTAAACCTGTAGTCAAATGAAGGAAGCTTTCTGGCTGATGCTTTTCTCTGGAAATGTTCTGTTGGATTTAAAAGTGTAATGTTTTTAAGCCAGGTGTTAGCAATACTTTTATACTTCTTTTTATTAAGCTTGGGTTTTATAACCACAGGTTTTCTCCAGATTCTTTGTAAAGTATCTGAGAGCTCTTAAATCAGTTTTAAACGTTTTTGCCATCCTTGAGTTATAAGATTTCTTGTTATTATAACAAACCGTCACTAGCAGCTCTGGTGGCACAGTTGTAAGGCAGTTCCTGAGCAGATGGCTTGGCATTCAGAATGTATCTGTGGAATCTCTCTTGCGCCTCTGAACAGGGTAATTGGGGCTAAAATATAATGCTTTGTTTCATAGTCACACAGTTCAGTTTTGATTCCTGTATGTGTGATATAAAACAAACTCTCTCTCTCCAGCAGCAATCAGATGCCAATAAAATAATCCTCAACCATTGTAATAGTTGTAGTTTGCTTTTCTGTGTTGTTGTAATTCTGCTTCCAGAAGGCCTCCTATCCTCAAATTCTACTCATGTGTCCTTTAATCAGTTCCAGATTGTCTATTACAAACTCATCTTCCTTCAGGTCTAATTGTTAAACCTCTTTACCTAATGAAAGATAGCATCATTTAAACAGGATGGTCAATAAACCTGTTCAGCACATTTTCAGCACAAATTAAACCAAATTGTAAGATCTGCTTGAGTTATTACAAGATGTTACAGGAGAAACCAAAGACTTCAGTTGTGCTGTGAGGTCAATCAAGCTCATGTTTCCTTTAGCAAAACCAAAAGACTTGGTTGGAAAATTCAGAAGGTGATGGCAGACAGAACTCTGGTCGTGGTTTGCTAAAGATAGACAACATTTGAGGTTAGTTCATGGTGTCCTTGTAGTGGTTTGAATATGGTGGACACGGATGGTAGCAGAACTGCCGGTTAGATGTACTTTTTAAATGTGTGTGTGTGTGTGTTTGTGATTTTTTTTTTTCCTAAACCACACACAGTGAACATGTATAATTCTTTGGTAAGGAGCTGGGATCAATTTACAGAGCATACTTAATTAGCAATTATGCAGACATTACAGTACTTCAAATAATAATTTCCTGTAAGACAGGATGTTTTATTATTTAAAATAACAGATCGTCTTATACGTATTTAATATTTTTGCTTGCATGCAGTTTTTTAACCAAGCTGGTGGGTAAATGAAGTAATCTTAATTATCCTGGTAGGCCACAGACATGACAAATGAATCTTTATATAAGCTGAAGCGATTTGAGGCCGACCCTTTATTAGAATTGAAACATTGTTTCCGGAATACTGTAGGTCGAATAAGTCCTGTGAGTGGAATGTCAATTTACATGTATACCGCAAATTTCCTTCAGTTACTGGTTTCTCACCATAAACATATCCAGAGGTTTCCAGATACCTCTTCTAATTAGTGGATAAATGCCTTGTTTCTTAACTTAAACTGCAATTGCCCTGTCTGTAGAGTACAAGCTGTTATGCTAAATAAGCAGTTTAACATTTTTCTACAAACAAATCTTATACTGTAATGAATTAACTTCTTTGTAAATATGGTTAATTACTTTAATTATAATAGAAGTCTAAGATAGTTGTTCAGTTATGTGTTAAATCCAAATGACTATCATGAACTAAAATCAGTACGCTGATTTTACACATGAAGATCTTATGATATGAAAAACCTGAGGCAAAGTGTGTAATATTACAATACCATACAGTAAAATCATTCTGATTAAGTGCGCATTGAAAAAGCATAAGCTGGTGATGTGGTCGATGGTGTTCCAGTATTCCAGATATACTCACCAGACAAAACATTAGTCACCTGTGACTGAAAATAAATCTGCAACTAATCTAATCTAATAGGTTTCTATTTTAGCCACAGTTCTGACAAATTTTGCCAATGCTGGAACAGTACACTTCAACAAACCTACAAATTCACTTACTTCCTTCACGTTATGACCTTTGGCACACTCAAATGCAATCACTCCCTTTTGCCAGTCTGCTTTGTGACCCATTTTCCACACATTAAACCAGACATTCACTGCACTGTAGCACCTCTTTTCAATCTATGAATCTGGTTTCATACCACGCAGGTATTTATAGCCCAATATAACACCACCAGCTTAAACATACAAGGTGACTTTTTTGTCTAGGGAGTATATATTTATAATGGCAACATTGTAGCATGGCATATTTTATCAAGTGCATTTGCCACTTAAGATACTGCAGTCACCTCACGTAACTGCAGAACTGCTGTAAAGTGTAATGTATACAGCAGGAACAAGAGTTCAGATGCTCCATGTTAGGCCATACAAACTCAGTCTTGTCCCAGGATCATTTGGTCTTGTCTCTGTCTCTGAGTAAGATGAACCCGGAAATTGCTGTCAAAGTCTAATGCAGCTATATGAGGTAACGTTAAATGTAAGTTAGAAACCTGTAATATATTTTTTTTCGTTATTAAATATCACCAATCCATACAAGACGAATAAATCAGTCCTTTCTTTATATGCCTGCATAAAATCAGCACTCAGATTGGCTAAAAGGGAGAGACATGTTCTCCTTGTTCAGTGTCCAATCAAGTGAACACGTTTTATTTTGACATTTTCACATTGAATATTTAAAATGGGCAGAATGCATGTTAATGGCTATATTCAGTTGACTTTATGTGGTGACTTCTGATTAAGTTTGACAGAAGAAGGGAAACAGAATCGTCACCATCATTTGCTTCCAAAGGTTACACTGCCTTTGACTAAGACTGCTTTAGAATAATGAATAATAATTTTGAGCTATATATTATTTCATGTTATATTTTAAAAACATATTTACACAATAAGATATTTTTCTTCTTATAATAACGATAATGAGTATGTAAAGTGAATTACAAACTAATTACATTTTTCTCCATTATTGTCTTTCTTGTTTGATGAAAAAAAAAAAAATCTTGATCTTGTCTCGGTCTTGGCCACTCCCTGTCTCGGTTCTGACTTTACTACCAATTGTCCTGGTCTTTACTGCGACATTGCTCTCAGCTGAAAAATTCACAGTAGTTCCAATCTGCATGAAAAAACATCAGTTCATAAGGTGTTTGCCAGTATTTAAACAGTCAAGCTGCACACAAGCCCAAGATCAACATGCATAAGTCCAATGATGATTAAAGCTGTTATTACTATCAATTGTGATTGGATTGTGCAATAAAAAGCTTTTTCTCTTGACTGCAGCAGTAGTCTAATCAGGAGGTCTGGGACTGGCAGATGTCTGGCAAAGGGCGTAATAGTGGTATAGAATGAATGATCATGTTTTATTCAACAAAAGGTCTACCACAACATTTATTAACATTAACCAATCACAGACCCTAATTCATCATGCATTGGGAACTACTGTAGCAGTTACTGAAGATGTGTTTAGTTTCACAGATAATAATAAGAAAATAAACTGTTTTTAGCTATGAATAAATGGGTATGAATACCACCAAAGTCAATACAGTGTTCCCTCGTTTATTACCGGGGTTACATTCCAGGACCACCCACGATAAATCTGCGAAGTAGGGACGCTATATTTATTTAAGTACTTATACAGTATTTTAGCTGTAGAACTTGCAGAACGTTTGGGTGGCATCGTAGGGCTCAAATGAATTCAGTCTATAGTGAAACTTTCAGAAACAGCG
>JAUZSU010037659.1:0-10209 GCA_034780255.1 Parotocinclus maculicauda
ATACGTGTAAATCACACAATAAAGGTTTAATAAACATTTAATATGTTACATAGCACGTCCCATCTTGTAACATAGGGAATGTTCGTTTAATCGGACCAGCCGGTTATTAGGACCAAAACCATCACGTTCCGATGTAGTCCGATTAACGGGAATCGACTGTACATGTCACGCTATTCTGCTGCTAACAGCTCTCTCTTCTTCTATGGAGCATATTCACTTACTACAACAGTACCACCTGTAGGTACAAATAGGCAATACTATGAACAATAAAAACATCTGGCTCCAACAATCAGCAAAATCTTTAGAAATTGTGTGCTAGGATTAAGCAATTGAACTGAAATTAATTGGAGTAACAATTTACTCAAAGTGTGCACATAATCACATCTTTTTCAAAGATCACTAGAAAATCTGAGCTTATGTCCAACATGTCACAGAAAAACAGTATTGCATCATAAAATCTAAAGGTGAATCATGTTGTAACATCTACACTGCTTACAGAAAATAGGGGGTATTTCAGAATGAAAAATCCCATAATTATATATTCCCTAATTTGTGTGAGCAATGTAAATCAAATCCATTTAATACAGACTATGAAGGTGTGAGTTCACCTTGGTCACTCTTTCGCATATGCCATGTATATCATACACATACAGTACCATATTCACAGACATGACATTCATTGCTTATAAACACAATACTCTGCTAACTATATGCAAATTTTATTGCATATACAGGTCACTGTAAATTTGTCTAGAGAACAGAACATCTGTGTCTTCCACAGATATTTTATCTAACGATAACAAATATCTGCATAAATTATATATATATATATATATATATATAAATTTGGCCTGTACAAACAAAGTCATTTAGGGTTACAGCAAGACTAAGACACTTCTGACTGGACTATGTATATTCTAACATGCAAATATATGCTAGCAAGTATAACACTTCTTAGTAGAAGGTGTTTCTGTTTCCTTTTAAATAAACATAACATAAATATGATAAAAAATTCATTGTTTTAACTGCTTTGTCAGGTTGCAGTATATATACTGTATAGTTTTCAGTCCACAATTGGTTGAATCTGAAGGCAAAGTCTACTTTATCATATTCTAAACATGTTTTGTGTGTGTTTAACAAATACATGCATACTACAAATATAGTTGTTTCTGATCACAGTCATCAGCCTGTACAAAGCCACAGTCATTTAGGGTTACGAGAACACCAGGGCAGATTTTTTAAGTTATAGGCCATTCTAGCGAAAATAACACAAAAATAACTGGAGAAAACAAGATAATCATTATTGACACAGTTATTGCAAATAACACGCACATACACCGAAAAAAGCATTTTGTCCCAGTGTTGACAAGTCTGCTGGCTTTCCATGACACTGTATTCCAAGCAGCGGTCTCTGGTTTCGTTTACACACTAGAGCCAAGCGTTTCAATCCTTGTCAAACAAAGTGCTCATTTTTTTACATGCTGGTTTCACAGAAAATGAATTATAGTATCCATTTTGGCAGAATATCCTGAGGGTATTTTTTCTAAGTTACTTTCCATAACTCATACCACTAAAAAATGCTTGAGGCTTACAAGAGTTTTTTCTACCATTGCTAGGCACAGAGTGAAAAGACAAAGAAAGAAAATCTGACCCTCGTCCAATGACAATATTTGTTAGAAAAGCTGCAGTTGAGTCCTTGTAGTGTTTTGTGCTGAATTGGGCTTCTGTCATCTTAAAGTGCCCTCTTTCAAGTTCAAATGCGATCTTAAATGAACAGTAGTTAAATCAATCACAAAAGATGAACAGTCAGATGACCATAAAATAATTAGTATTTTGGGTTGTTCTGTTTGGAGTAAAAACTGCATTGGAGCTAATCAAAAAGTAAAAGATGAGTATGGTGTGACATTAAGACTTGGTCATGGCCAGCAACAATACTTAGGTAGGCTGTGGCATTTAAACAATGCTCATTTGATATTAAGGGACCCAAAGTCTACCAAAAAAAATCACTGACACCGTTACACCAACACCAGTCTGAACATTGATACAAGTCCTGATGGATTCATGCTGTTGTTTATGCCAAATTCTGACTGTTGCAGCAGCTCTCAAATCTGCAGTAAGTTTGTGATGCTATCATATCAACATGGGCCAAAATCTCAGGTGAGTGTTTTTAGCGCCTTGTTTAATCTGTGTCATGAATTAATGCAGCTCTGAATGCAAAAGTTCCAACCAGGTACCAGCAAGGTGTACCTAATTACGTGGCCGGTATGTGGTATAAGGTACATATATAAAATTATTTTGCTATACAGAGGCCAATGGCACACTGACTTTACATGTGCACAGCATATAAAAAGCATCAATACAGTGTCATGCTAGAACTATATCTAGGTCACCATAATGCACCAAACCACAGCTGTCCAAACCCCCAAATATGCACAATAAATCAGGAAACACTCCTATTACTGAAGACAGGCAGCCCAGTTGTGGATGAATGTCAACATATAGCTACAAGGAGTCATCGGTTTCTTAGACTTATTTTGCGTACTTTTAGGGACATAGACTATGCATATGGTATTTTTCTTAAACAATTTGTAGATCAACATATAAAGAAAGACAACCCTATTTGTTAAGAAGAGAAGTATGCAATTATAGCAAGTTCCAAAAGTCTGCCTATTTGGAAAAACCATGAAATCACACCAAATGTCTACCCTTTGACTTCATCAGGCATTCTTGATCCCAGTGCACTCAACTTATAGGACAAAAATATGAACCAGAAACAAAGAGCATACCCAGAAATCAACCACGATCCATATTGGCAGGAGTAGTAGTATTCCAATTTAAATGTATATTATTACTATTATATTATACTATATTATATTAATAATAGTATATTATTATATGTTCTAATTTCTGACAAGTCTTCTATCTGACAAGTCTTACAATTTCTATAAAAGGTAAAGAATGTAGGTTTGTTATGCTGCCACTGAACTTGGGTCTCTGTAGTAAACACATCCTCCACGTGTGCAACAAAGCTGTCGGAGGCGAAACAGGAACTGCGATTTGACCCAGTTCCAAGAGTTTACTTCCTGTTTTGCCTAATAACGGTGAGACATGCGTGTGAAATGAAACACCAAAACTCTGCTAATGACTGTGACTTTTCAAGACGGATGCATGTAATTAATAGCTATAATATGGCCTTGTCAGCAACACAGTGCTGCACGTGCAGAGTTAAGCATGGTGTTATTTTGACTGAGTGTCAAGCCACCGCTTTTGAAAACTGAAGTGGTGTGAATTGTGGCCGATTTCCTGCTTAAAGTCAGCCAGTGTTCCACATCCATGGCAGATGACCTAAAGTGCTCCACATTATGTAAAAAACATTCATCCTGGTGTCTGCATTAGTGGAAGGAAATGTAGTGTGTACACATGTTAATAGAAAATGAATGAAGGGCTCTCTGAATTTCTTTCCACCACATTAGCTTTCAGGAAGCAGCTCAATTTAAAGTCAGGGGAATAAAAACATCAATTCATATAAGAACTCCTTACTCATTTGTTTCAGATAGCAATACATAATATCTCGATATTCAGCAAAATACCCCATATTGTCAATTTCTTTTCTCTTGAGTCAGTTACAGCCACTGATCAGTTTTAATACAGCACTAACTGCTCCCAGTTTTAGTTTAGGTTATTCAAATGTGAAGGAATATAACTCACTGCACTCTTCCAGCCTTTTTCTTTTTCTTTAATAATGCTTACTTTGGCACATCTCTGTCTTTTATTCCTCTCATTTAACAACATACAATAGTGATAGACCTATATGTGTTTCAGTGACGTACCATAATATCTTTTCTCATTAGCATAAATGTTTTAACAGGAGAGAGAGGTTTTAGGGAGGGTTTTTAGATTTTAATGCTTGGCTCAATGGGAGATATTTGTAGCACATGACCCTTCACGTTGCAGCCACTCTAGTTTAGAGTCTAAGTGTAGCAGACAATGCATTTACAATCCCAGGCAGAATTACTCTAAAGCGGAATGAGAGTACAGAGAAAAGATCTGAACAAATAAACTCACTAAAGGTATCAGATTGTGTACAAAAGTTTCAGTAGGAACAGTTTGTTAGGAGCACTCTGACTAAGCTTGTAAGAAACCACTGAAATGTTCAAACACTATTGCAGATTTACCATTATACGCCTACCAGTGCTGTTCATTTGTTCAAATTATCTTCAGTAAGCACTTCACCCTCAAGAGGGTTGCGGTGGATCTGGAGCATATCCCTGGACCACTGAGAGTAAGAAAGGAATATAGCCTACACAGGCAGTAGTCTGTTACAGTGAAACACACACTAAAGTGTGTACAGTGAAACACACACTAAAGTGACTCACACACTTATGGGGCAGTCTTAATGCTGGCTCATTTTGGGGAGGTGAGGTAAACCGTGTACCCAAGATAAACTCACACAGGCACAGGAAAAACATGTCAAAGTCAACACAGAAAGTGACTGGAGGCAATTCCATTTATATAAGACAGGCGCACCAACTAGAAGTCCATTGACAATCTATCGAATAGTCGGTCGATGTTCATTACCAAACCTCACAGAGGACATATCTGCACACAAAAGCAATTTAAAAAAGTAGATACGAAACAGTTTCAGCATACAAATTTAAAGAAGCATTGCTTACAAAAACCAAACACAGATAAAAAAGACTTATAACCTTTTATTCATTTTCAGAGGGAAATATGACATTTAGACAAATCAATAAGATTGTAGTAACAAATACACAGAATGTTTAATTGTAGCAGACAATTTTCTTTTATTAATTTCAGTACTCACAAATTCTGCTCAGCTAAGTGGCAGCAATGTAGCCTGACCATTTGTCCTGTTTTTCAATAACATCTATTCATGGTGGGAAATTCTAATTTGTTTAAAATGTTGTCTTTGCTGTAATTTTAATGTTTGCATTCTACATGGTAACTGCTGAGGTCATCAAAATTGTAATAATGACAAATAAATACACACCAAGTGCTGCTCAACAAATGATGGTATAGTTTATAGTACTGTACCAAACTCTAATTACCATGCATTACTTAATGATTATAACAGATTCCTATTTTAATTGCATTAAATGTACTGTGACCAGCTATGGAAGCAAATTGCTATTGTTTCGTTGCACCCAAGTGCAGTATGTTTTGCTTCTTCTGCATTCCACCTATCACCTATCAAGTTCTTGATCATAAGAACTGTAGAAAGTGATCAACACTGTGGATCCATGAGCAGAGTCGCTAGTTAAAGAGCAGACGTACATCAGGAGAACTAAAAAGTGTTGAACAGTGGATTTTTATTTCAACTCCTGCTTTCTTTTTCCATGAACTCTGAATAAGAGCATCAGCTAAATGACTACGGTATATGTAACGTTCATTAAAATTTGGTGACACTTCAAACTCAGGACAAACTTTGTACTTGTTGAAATACAATCAGAACATGATTGACACCTCCCGTTTGCACAACACCTTGCACAGCACAGCAATGGATGGATCGATTAATGAAACTTTCAATGTACTTGCTTTTTGCATCGTTCATTCGCATCATCTGACCATTTTACCAATTAGAGTCATCCACAGTTTTAGCAAATGGGCAAAAGTTTAGAACATTTTTTTCATCAGTCCTTTTTTAACTGTGTGCGGCATTGCTTTCTGTGTGTGTAATCATTTCCCAGCCACTAAGTGCGGTGTGGCAGTTAGATCTGGCACTGAGTGATGGTGTTTAACCACAGTTGCTTTTATGAGTACTTGTTGATTTGGATATTGACACTAGTTTATAGATTGGTTTAACAGTTTGCTACAACATACAAGAAAATTTTGCGACTTCTTTCAACGCGTATTCTTATGCCAAATGTGATGTTGACCTTTTTTTGTTGATACAGCCTTTTGTGTATTACATATACACAGGCAATCAAAAAGAATACATCAAATAGCTAATACCTAACATGCAAAATTGCATGCAAACATTCAATTTCACTCTGGCTTAATTCTGTTCAGGGTCACAGGGAACTTTGCACAGGAGGCAAAGCAGGAAACAACCCATGACGGGGCACCAATCTATCACAATTCCCATGCGCACACACACACACACACACACACACACACGAGCTGTGAGATGACAGTGCTAACCACTTAAGCCACTGTGCTGCCCCTACATTCAATCATTGACAATGTAGAACTGCAATGGTTACCACTGGCATATTTTGTTTTTTTTGGATTGTCTAAGCACTTTATTATCAACACCTGTAGACCTACTTAATCATGCAGTTTCTTATCAGTCAATTGTGTGGCTGCCAGCACCTTTAGTTAATGTTCACATCACGTATCAGAATGGGGAAAAATATCAGCCATTTTGACCATGGCATAATTGCTGATGCCAATCAGGGTATATTGAATATCTGAACAACTGATCTCCTGGGATTTTCAGTCTCTAGAGTTTACTCAAAATGGTGCATCAAAGTGCAAAGTTCAGTAGTTAGAACACCATGTTGGTAAGATAAGTAATTTAAGAATGGTGCAAGAGGACAGGAAGGTTACAGCTTTTTCTGGTAAGTAGAATAGCATCTCAAAATGAACAACAAGTTAAATCTTGAGGCGAATGGGCTAAAACGGCAGAAGACCCCATTGGGTTTCAACAGAAAGCTGAGCGTGCAGTATACACAGGTTGGTTAGATTGGTTAGATTTAGACTGGGACGCATGGCTTGGGTTGGCTTTTGCCTTCTGCCTGTGTTACTTTCTGGTTCTCCTCCTTCTAGCTATTCTGCTATAGTTAATGCTGCTGGAGTTTCATGCTGCACATGGCAACAGCTATTGTCATCAGTGATTGGTAATCAACTCTGTGCTCTTAACCAATAAGTAACTACATTTTCTCTCTGTGCTGGTGTTCTGGTACCAACTCCAGCACCACACACTTAGATGTTCCTCCTCTTCAGTATCACTCGACTGTTTTTTTTTTAATCAACAGAAACCAGTCCCAACATGCCCAGTCAGAGTGCAGTAACTCTTTTCATCACTCCTCAGGAGACAATGTTTTATTATTTATACAAAATTTACTATTTTAGTTAGCATCTAGGCCACTCAAGGAGGATGGGTCACTTTTGGAGTCTTGTTCCACCCAAGGTTTCTTCCTTTTACATGCAGGGAGTTTTGCCTTTCCACTGTCTTGCACAATTTGGGATTGGCCTCTTAAGTTAATATTGTAAAGCTGATTTGAGACAATGCAAAAATGTAAAAAGCGCTATATAAATACATTTGACTTTGACACAGGTTCACCAAAATTGTTTTAAAATTTTCTAAAATATTATTGTGTATTTGTTGCCAAACTGGAGATCCTCTCGCCATCTCTGCTCCTTAAATACTGTCTTTCATGGATTCCGCTTTTGTACGAAATCATAATTACAATCACCTGCTGGCATCACATAATTATTTAGTTTGAATAATATAATAAATTTAAATAATGTTCATTAACAAATAAAATGTTGTAAAAATTTTGTTGACCATTCAAAACATGCACTTTCTTGGGTTCATACTACCTGCAATGAAATAAAAGTTAAAGTAAATCTAAAGCACTCCATGATTTTTTTTTTTAATTTTTTTTTTTTTACATGCATTTTTCATACTGTCACAACCTTGATTTCATTATCAGTGGCCATTCATGCCAGAAGCACACTGAGGCAGTTCATAGCAACCAGTTAACCTAATGCACATCTTTGGGATGTGTGAGGAAACCTGAGTACACAGAGTAAACACACAGACATGGAGAGGACATGCAAACTCCACTCAGGTGTCAGGTTACTTGCCACCCCTGTGACAATAATGTCTGGACTGATTAATATCTTCTGAGGGACACAGGTGGTTGATTCAGAATTTGGTGACATGAATGTATTCATCTATATTGTGCCAACAGTCCAGGATGGTGGAGCTGGTGTAGTGGTGTGAGAAATGCTTGTTATTGACTTGTTATTACCAGTCAGTCATCAAATAAGTGCTCTTCATGGTCACAATTTAATAATTTGCCTATTTCCAGAATGATAATGCAGCATGATACAAAACAAAAAAATAATCCCAAACTGCTTATATAAACATAACAATGAGATAAGTGTCCTTTAGGGCCTTTAGTGGTCTTCCCAGTAACCCAATCTGAATCAAAGGGATATAATATTTAGGATGTGGTAGAATGGAAAATTCACAACATGAAAGTGCACTTAAAAAATCTGCTGGAATTGTCTGGTGCAATCAAAATGGAACACAGTCTTAAAAGAATGTTTCCATTATTTTGTGGAATTAAGGCTGTTTTGAGAGCAAAGAAATGCCTTGCCCAGTACTAGTGTTCTTGTTGTAAATAATTATAATCAGCAGTGAACCATGATTCACCAGAATGCCTGAAGTAGCCAACACCCTAACTGTTTTACCTTCCACACAAGAGAATTCCATTTGATCAGTTTTTGTTTAGATTCAAGAAGGTGACAAATTATAAGAATAAACATAATAAGTAAATGGTTTCACCTGGTTCTACTTGTCACCACATGTAATTAAATCATTTTCTAGAAGATTTTCTTATACAGTTAATATTTGCTCAGGGTCACAGGAAAGCCACCGGTAGCATTGCTGCCTCACAATAAGAAGGTCTAGGGTTCAATCCCAGGGTGCAGCGGCCTGGGCCTTTTCTGTGTGGAGTCTGCATGTCCTCCTCGTGTCTGCGTGGGTTTACTCCGGGTACTCCGGTTTCCTCCCACAGTCCAAAGACATGCATGCTAGGTTAATTGGTGTCTCTAATGTGGCCCTTAGTGTGTGACTGTGTGCGTGCCCTATAATGGATTGGTGCCCCGTCTACGGCTGTTCCTGCCCTTGCGCACAAAGTTGTCAGGTGGGCACGGGCTGGCCTGCGATCCTGTGTGGATTAAGCAGAAGATAATGGATAGATAAATGAAGAGGAAGAATGAAGCTGAACACTAAAACATTTAATGTATGTATTTTATTGTAATTTGTGACTCGTCTCATGTTAATGGTCCTGGACTATGTTGTATTAAGTTGTTAAATGTGGAGACGTATGACAAATGGACTTCATTCAATTAAGTAACCAATTTGTCCCAAAGGTTACACAATTGATCCCAGAAGCACAAGACAGGAAATCCTTTACAGGGCGTCAGACTATCACTCACAAAATCCTATGACAGTGGACTTGACTAATAGAACTCTGTGCCACCCGAGCATAAGAGGCACTTACAATGATTCAGTCCACTTACTGGTACATGTTGTGAAATTGAAAAACAACTCAAGTACCCACATGTACTATATAGCTGGATTTAATTGAAATTTGAAACACCATCAGAGTCTAACAATTCCTGCATAATAAACACAGTTAAATCTGTAGATACCACCAAAATGCATAAACATAGACAAAACCACACATCTCTTCACCTAGTTACATTGTAAACATGATCGCAACAACTAGGTGAACACCCATCCTTTTAAGCTGCTCCTAAAGACTGCAGACTAAACAAACGGCCTGCCAGCCCCACACTGATATATAGTGTTGTCAGAAGATGCTTGAATGTGACTGTGACTCTTCAGAAGAACCCGTTCTCTCGACCTAGGCTAAAAGTGCAGACTGGGTGGGAGTGTTTGTACAAGTGGTATGATCTGGCTGCCAGTCAGGCGTATTTCCTAATGAAAGCAGTGACTTTAAATATTACACTTCCCATCCTGACACTGCTTCCGAACCCACTAACATTTCTAATAGTCCACTGCTTCACCCAGCAGGAATGCTCCTGAAGATGAGAAGAGGTGCACACTCTCTCAACACTGTGGTAAGGCCCACTTTGCCATTCCTTGTCATATATTTTTGTCATGTTATTTAAAGTTGTTATAGATTAACATGATAGGTTAATTATGCTGCATGAATGATAAATACTGCTGAATAAACTGTATGGTGAATGATATGTATTTACTTGCAAATCACATTCCCTCTATATAAATTAGTAATATGAAAATACATTTACATTTACGGGATTTAGCAGACGCCCTTATCCAGAGCGACTTACAACTGATACAGTCTTACAATTCAAACAATGGTGGGTTAAGAGCCTACTCTACCTCCTTGTTTAAGGACCCAACTGTGGCAGCTTTGCAGAGGTGGGATTTGAACCCAGGACTATCAGATCCAGAGTCTTAAC
>JAUZSU010037670.1:0-10209 GCA_034780255.1 Parotocinclus maculicauda
TTTACTATCTTATTGTTTCATGTGCACCTTTATGCCGAAACACATTCCTAGTCCGTGAATCCTGTTCACTGACAATGACATTTTTGGCTTCTGTCAAACAAAGGTATCAGTTACATCATACCATACTCTTTTTTACAGTTTTACAGCTTTCCTCTAGACAATGTCATAACACTACTTATCTGTATTTTCTTAAATGTCCATACATTTATATTGTGATGGCATTATGGATGCTGTGTAGATGGTAGTGTTCCACTCGCATTGTCAGCATCTCATGCATTTATGTATTGTTTGCAAAGTTTTCTTGTGAAAATATCCTCTATGTTTACATTACAGTATAAAATGACTACCTGACTATGGTAATGTCTGGTCAAAGTCCATTTTGCTCAACATCCTGTTTCACAAAATATAATGCGTTTATTAAATGGCAAAAAACTTATAGTGGAGGGCAAAGACAGAGAGCAGTAGTTGCAAATGCGCATGTTCTGCTTTTTATACCAAATTTAATAAATAACATTAACAATAAACAACATTACATGAAATAATGCAGTGTTTAACATTACAAAATCATTTAACCAGCATAAAATATATATATATTTTTTTTTTTTCATTGGTCTTTTTAAAGTAAATATTAATGTTCCCATTAATTACTAAACAGTTTCTGCTCTGGCTTGAAAAGCCAACAGAGCATGACATAAATTAATCTTTCCTTATATGACTTATTGGAAAATATTTGTTGACCTTTTTCTCACTACTTTGAACATTTGTCATGTGTACCCAGGAGAGACAAATGGGCTTTTTAATAAGTAGAAAACATGCTAAATAAATGGCATATGGTACCCGCACTGGTCACTGGAGGTATTTTCTATTGCAACAACCAAAAATGTTCAGCCGCTAGCATCCTGTGAGCACTGATGAAGCATTGATGATCTTCAGTTAAGTTCAGGGGTAAGACAACAATGGCAAATATGAAGAGTGAGATTTTTTATTAGATTGTTTATTTCCAATATAATACTATGATTGTTGTTGTATAAAATAAGCAAAGTGAAATGAAAAATTAAAATACACATAACATACACCACATACCTGTGTTCTGAATTGAATGTTGATATTTCACAAATGTAGTGGAACCAAAAGTACAGCTTTTAGTCTGAAATGTAGGGGAGTGGAAATAAAAGGTAATACAAATACTTTAGTCAAGTAGAAATGCTTGTAAGTACATTAATTCAGTAAATGTTTTTTAATTACTGTCCTGCACTGGTACAGTGGTTTGAATGAAGGGTTTGTAGACTTTACAGGTCTAGTGCCTGTTAATTCCATACACTACATACATTTCAGACTAATTGATTAGCATTTTGGTATGTATTTACTTTTTGCAGTAATTATAGTGTGTACTCGGGCTGGTTTGCATATTCCAATATGAGAATATTCTGATGGTACCACTGTCACCCCTTGGTGAGATGGTCCTGGGTAAGATCCCAAGTGGAGCGTTCTATGTCTTTCTTTGTCTGGAGTTTGCCATGGGTTTACTCTGGGTACTCTGGTTTCCTCCCACAGTCCAAAGTCATGCATGTTAAGTTAATTCGTGTTTCAAAAATGTTTTTAGTGTGCTAGTGTTTGTATGAGTGTGTGAGTGGATGGATTGGTACCCTGTCTAGGGTTTTCCCTGCATCAAGGTTTTATAATATCTTACTAGTAAACTTGGTGTTTCATCAAATAAAGTCTTAAAAAACCAAACAGGACGCACTGCATGTGTGTATTGTACTGTGATTGCATCCATATATGACCTAGAAACCAGTACTAGATTGCTGCCCTCTGGTGTTTAAGCTATACTATTGGTATTGTAGTTAACAGGCTATACATCTTGTTTCTACGTTCATTGTACGTTTATCAGCTCCACTTTACCACACAGATTCACTTTGTAGTTTTGCAATTACAGACTGTAGTCCATCTATTTCTCTACATACTCTGTAGTCCCCTTCAATCTTTAAGCCACAGCACCAGCACAGATCAGTTGGGTGGTGGATCATTCTCAGCACTGCAGTAACACTGGTGTGATGATGGTGTGTTAGTGTGTGCTGTTCTAGTACGGTTGGCTCAGATACAGCAGTGCTGCTCGATGTTTTAAACACTGTGTTCACTTCTGTCATATTAGTTATTCACTAATTCGTCATCAGTGCTCAAAAGATGTTGTTTACAGGATGCAGGTGGCTGGATATTTTTGGTTGGTGGACTATTTTCAGCCCAGCATTGAAAACTCCAGCAGCACTGCTGTGTCTGATCCACGCACACTAGCACAACGCACACTAATAAACAATCACCACATCAGTGTCACTGCAGTGCTGAGAATGATCCACCACCCAAATAGTACATTTGTAATGATAAAATATGCACATCCCAAATCTACTTGACTGGGAGTATCCACAGGGCAAGTTCGGGAAAAAATTGGGTAGGTCACAAGTTTTTGTAACCACAGGACCTTAAATTGAGGTGTTTCTCAAATTGTCATATTGTCATATACCAAGATTATCCCAGAAATTATGTTAGCAGGTCTTTTTGTAGGGCTGGGATGCGGTAATTTTTGTGATAAGGTCATTTTCATGGCAGGAAATGAGTTACAGAAGTCATCGGATCACAATCTAGAGTTAATACAAATTGTCACCATCAAATTGATGCAGCTAACATTGTGAAAACCAAAATTTGTGCAATTCTCAAAACTTTTTCCACAACTTTAGATGGTTCCACTGTCCCCCTGGGCCATGTGGAAAATAATTTGTGTGATTTTGAAAAAAATGCATTTTGGATGCATTTGCTGATCAGGTATCAATTCCATATGAGATACATATTGGTCCAGGTTGGTTTACATTGGTTACCACTGGTTTGGTAATGACTTTGCTGATGAAGCTGGATGACCAGTATGCCAGTGTGTAACTTGGGTCTCTGAATCTAAGAGGAAACAGCACTAGTCACTGTGCCATCGAGCCACTCAGTTATGGTAGCTATGGTATTACTGGGGTATTAAATGACCTAGTATACTATGGAATTTGGATAGCAGAGTTCGACTGTATATTACACAATTAGTGCATCCATCTGTTTACTCAGGTCTGAGTGCAAAGTGAAGACCTAGATGCCACTTTGTGTTTTCTAATATTTAATTCCCTTATATTAAATTGTTATTGGAATCAAATGAACATTTATATGTGTGAATGCATTTAAGAAATACAGTATGTAAGTGAATACAATGTTAGATCCAAAGTTTGTTGGGAAAAACTGTACTATTGAAAGGAGACTCTGGTATTCTGTTGGCCACATCTAGACTAAATACAAGATATGCACGATATGGTACTTTTTGTTTATAATTCGAGCTGTATCTTGCTGTATGTGATGGTATGTTTTGTGGTTGATTCTGTGTCACATTTTCCCACAGATGTCACAGCTGGGCCTGTAGATCCTGCACACTCGTGGGTTGCCAAAGCTGCCGTAAATGATAGACATACGTAAATCCTACGATAGGCTAAGAAAAGCGGATGCATTCCTTTGAAACCCTTGATGTACTTGAGCAAGCATTATCCTACTGAAAATGTGAATAGGAAGCCCTGTATTGTAGAGATCACTGTATTGTTAGTGTCCCTCGTATCATTAATAGGAGTGAGCGAATGTCATACAATATCATCAGATCACACCAGCAGTGAAAGTATAAAAAGTATGTAGTATGTAAGCACTCGCTCGCCACAATACTTGAGTTTATTGCTAAAGATTGTGTTTATTGTTGATGCCGTGTCAACTAATCTAGTCTGTTACTGCAGCAATTGGGATAACAAAGAATTGCATTTAAGCACCTGTTTAACAATCTGTATCTTGCTGTATGTGCTGGTTTGTTTTGTGTTTGGACCGAATGATGAATTAGCGGGACATGTTCGATTCAATCTCCTATCTTCTTTTGGCCCTGTCAGGCGGGCGCTCTATGTTTCGGTAGACGGAGTTGGGTCTGTCTTTTCTTGGCTGCGTGCTTTGCTCTGTGTGCGGCTCTTAGCGGCTTCAGTTTAGCTGGTTTTCTCACCGGGCCTCTTTACATTTCACAAAATGGCCCTTCACGTTCCTAAAGCTCCGGGCTTTGCCCAAATGTTAAAGGACGGCGCGAAGGTATGGAACTCCATATTTATTATTTTACCAGGGACAGTGTTATTAATGGGAGGCTAAGCAGCTAGCGGGTTAGCCCGAGTCATGCGGGTGGAGACTTCTAGAACACGAGCTGCACGAGCAACTCATTATTATAAATAGCGATTTATTAAAATTGTTTAAGTCCAGATTTAAGCCAGGGATTGCCAAATGTTTAATGTTCTCCTAAAATATTAACAGTATGTGTTTTGTTAGGTTGGTTAGCTGCTTAGAGAAAACGCATGGACCGGCATTAGTAGCATTAAGTCGTGAGGAAGCTTGCTGTTAGCTTTTTATCCTGTAACAGTATAATTCATATTATTTAAATGTTTTTAAATGTTCATAATTGGCTTTATTTCTGACTGCTTATGTTGACACGTAAAGCTCAATGCTGCTTGTTTGTACTTGTTATATTTAAATTAAAACCCGTTATGCACTTTGTAATATACGGTAATGCTTGACGTAATGTGAACCCGTTAGAAATGTCTATATTTGTGCAGAATAAGATAAATATTAGCAGATTCACACAGGTCCTAAAAGTTAAGAAATAGAACTCCAATAAAAACGAGATCATCTACTTGACCAAATATTACATATTTATGAATGGCAAAAGTATGTGAACCTTTTCTTTCAGTATCTGGTGTGACCCCGTGGGCACCAACAACTGGAACTAAATGTTATTTCTTGAATGTTTCTAGTAACTGTTGATCAGTAGACAAATTTTAGCCTCAGTGTAGAACAGCTTCAACCTTGGGATGTTGGTTGGTTTTCACCCGGACTGCTTTCGCAACATTTCTATTGGTTTAAGGTCAGGACTTTGACTTGGCCATTCTATAACATTAGTTTTATTACTCGTTATTAGTTGAACAACTTCTCTGCTTAGGCTCAGTGACTTGCTGCATGGCCAATGTTAATTTGAGATTCAGTTCATGGGCGACTATGCTCAGTTCCTTTAGAGTTTACTGGTATAATGCAGACTAATTTAGTATCGGACTGTTTCAATTTATCAAATAAACGTTACAAAAGTTATATTTTGGTCTCATCCTTTCACAGTATGTTCCTTAAATAGCCTTCTGGCAAGTCTGTGTGTCTCTTGACTGGCAACAGAAAGCAATGGGTTTCTTATTGCAACACGTTATTGATGTTCATTGTCCACCTGATGGTGAAATATTAGAGGCCTTTAGTTGCTTAGACGTTGCCGTGGGTGTTTTTGTGACATTATAAACCATTATAAGGTTTTATACCCACCTTGGTCTTGAAGTGATCTTTCTTGGTCAGCCATTCCAGGGGAGGGTAACAATGGTCCTGAATTTCCTCCGTTTGTGCTCAGTTTGCTTGTGGATTGATGGAGTCTAAATGGTTTTGTAACCACTTCAAGTATGATGTACATCATCAACTCTCGGAGGTTCTCATACGTTTTTGTTCCTAGAAACACTTCCACTATCACCAGATTGTCTTCCCATTGACTTAAAACACCTTATTTTAATTTCACCTTTAAACTGACTGCTAATCCCATAGGCTTAAATACTTTTGACAATTAAAGGTATGTAATGGACAATTTTGCTCAATAAAAATGGACCAAGTATTATAATTTGACCAATTTAAGTTGGGTTTTCTTTATCCAGCTTTAGGATTTTTATTGATTGATTGATTTTTTTTATTTTTTTATTTTTTTTAAATAAATGTGATGTTAGTTCATTTATCTCCAGAAATATGGAAGACTGTAGCTACAAATCGCTTTTGCGCATACAAATCTATTACAAGTTGCCTTTACTCTTTCACATTATGCTGTGCAACTTTGCCTCATTGTATCTTCAAAACAGTTTGGTACAGGATCTAGTTATTTTATTGATTTATTTTACAACATGCTTATAGAATAATGCAAGTTCATCATCTGTTAATACTCATTTCCACTGGTGTAGTTTCATCCAAATATGAAAGCATTATTTGTTTGCTTTGTAATGTGTGCTGAAATCCATTTTCTGTTGCTCCTCAGCATTATTCAGGTCTTGAGGAGGCAGTTTTTAGAAATATCCATGCATGCAAGGAGCTGGCACAGACTACAAGGACTGCATACGGACCAAATGGTGATTACACACAACCTGCATAGTGTTTTTAGAGCAATTTGTATTGTACAGTGGTGTTATGCTATCTTTAATATTTAATCCACCTGTAAACGTATGTTGTTTGTTACCTTCTTTGCATTACATCTTTAAAAATGTGCTAATGATAGTATCTAATATATAATGTATATAATATAATATAATAATGAATTTAATATTTTGTCGCTTTGCTACAGGAAGTGTGATTGGTTGCTTCAAAGAAATTAGTATAAAAATAGCTGATAGGTGTCATTTGATAGGGGCTTTTAAATGTAGAAAGATGTAAAACATCTCTTCCTTTTTGCCACATATTAGCATATGAAGGTACTGTGGTGTTTCAGTCAGAAATTATGGATGAAAAATGCAGTATTATTTACAATCCAATTTGTCTTTACAATATGTTATAAGATCGCTTGATGAAAAAAAAAAAAAATTCACATGTGAGTGAAACAGGCCTAATAGCAATTAAAACCTTCCAGAGCATTGAATTTGGCATGGATTGGACCATTTTTTGAATGTAGGGGACATCAATGTTCCATGAAATGTGCCATTTTACTTCCTGGTAGTCCCACAGATTTCAAAGATTTTTATCTGGGGATTATGCGAGCCAGTCCAAATGTGTGACTGCTCTTGAATGAACATGAGAATTATCATCTTGGAATACAGAGATAATAATTTGTCCTTTAGACATAACATTTTAATGTAATTACTCCCCCAGAACATCACAGATCTTCAAGCTTAAACAACACCTTGCACATAGATTCATCCTGACTAGAAAAAAAGCCACTCTGCATCATATGTTCATGGTATGCACTTCCCTGAGGGGTGTTCCTTTATAAATTGGGTTTAAGGATCTGACTTCTAGGAGCAGTTCTTGCCTGGAAATAAAATGATTTTTATTCACAAGCCATGAAAACACAGTTTTGGTCATAATTCTGATGAGAATTTCTAGATCGTGATTTCTGCCCCAGTTGGAAACACTGAATTAAATGCTGAACCGTTTGCTTGCATGTTATTTAAAATTTGCATTTTAAGTTGTGTAAGCTTTCTCACACAACTCTGATCCAGGCCCGGTGGGGTACCAGTGATCCCAGTTGCCAGGGTCTTGATTCCTCTCACCTGTCCCACATATTCTTATAATAGTTTTAGTTTTTTAGCTACTATTTAAACCCCTTATCTAAAGCAGCCAAAGTTACACCGTGTCTTTGTTAGTGCCTTAAGTTTTTTGCGTTTATCTCAGTCATTTTGGTCTTTTCAAAAGTGCAATTTTACAATTTCACTGGCTAACATTTCTGTGCATCTCTAGTTTAACTGTTTTGTTTGCTTCTTTTGAATTGCAGGCATGAACAAAATGGTCATAAACCATTTAGAGAAACTCTTGGTCACCAACGATGCTGCCACCATCCTGAGAGAGCTTGAGGTAAATTTGAATATTGTATTAATAATATGAATTATATGAAAAATTTGTTTCATGTTTGCCATTCCTGTTTGTCCTCATCACTTTTATTATTACTTACCATTTCAGGTTCAGCACCCAGCTGCTAAGATGATTGTGATGGCATCCCACATGCAGGAGCAGGAAGTTGGAGATGGAACGAACTTTGTTTTGGTGTTTGCTGGTGCTCTGCTGGACCTGGCAGAGGAACTTCTCAGAATGGGTCTTTCGGTCTCAGAGGTGAGGAGCTGACGTGTTAGTATACTCATTTTGTATGGCTAAAGATGGAAGTGGTTTCCTGCTGTACATACCTGTATACTGCACTTGTGACTGTGATCTTCTGCTACTGTCACAATGACATCCCAAATAAAGCAACTGGATGTGGATTTTAGGTCTTGATTGTCAACCCTTCATTCAACCAACCACAGATTGAAAATATAAAAAAAGAAATACAATAAAGTTCCCATAAATGTATGCTGTTTATATGCCCACTTCAGTAATTGGATAAATGCAGAAATCTGACTATGATTGGATTATTCAGTACTTGTAACCATACTTGCTAATTTAAAAAACAACAACATTTTAACAGGTAAACAAATGTATTAATTAATGCATTAATTATAGAAGTAATGTGTGTTAATTTGAGGAATTTTTGCTTTGGGAACCTTACAGAAATGAGTAAGAACTTGGATTTATTTTGGTCTATTTCAAGTAGTCATTAATTTGATCTGTTTACCCAGGTGATTGAGGGTTATGAGAAGGCCTGTAAGAAGGCCCTGGAGATTCTTCCAGACTGTGTCTGTGCCTCTGTGAAGAACCTGCATGATGTAACTGAAGCCACCTCTGTGATTCGCACAGCTGTGATGAGCAAACAGTATGGAAATGAAGACTTTCTTGCTGACCTCATCGCACAAGCCTGTGGTACAGCTTCATTTTGTTTAATTGCCATTGTGCTTGATTTAATGCTTTAATGATCTAATGTTTCGTCACTCTTGCCGTCTATTCATTGTACATTTCATGTTATGAAACATGCCACTAATTTATTTTACAGTGTCCATCTTTCCTGAGACTGGCAATTTCAATGTTGATAACGTGAGAGTGTGTAAGATTTTGGTGAGTTGTTTGTAGGACACTTTTCTCTAATTTGTACTTGGTTTCCAATTTTGTTACTAACTTTGGTCTGTCATGTCTTTTTATTTGTACACAAAAGGGTTGTGGTCTGCAGGCTTCGTCAATGCTTCATGGCATGGTTTTCAAGAAGGAGACTGAGGGAGACATCACATCAGTTAAAGATGCAAAAATAGTTGTGTTCTCCTGTCCATTTGACTGCATGGTTACTGAGACCAAGGTGAGC
This sequence comes from Parotocinclus maculicauda, assembly GCA_034780255.1. Lineage (NCBI taxonomy): Eukaryota > Metazoa > Chordata > Actinopteri > Siluriformes > Loricariidae > Parotocinclus > Parotocinclus maculicauda. Next base: position 9,047 of record JAUZSU010037670.1, read on the forward strand.
AACTGATAAGAAACTCAAAGTAGCTACGCAAAATAAACAGGTTCTTGTCTTAAGTACAGTGGTACCTTGGTTGTCGCTGTTAATTTGTTTCAGAAGTTTTGTCGAGAACTAAAGGTGACGTGTACAAGCAAATCTTTCCTGTAAGGAAAAATGTAAATTGATATAATCCATTTCAGATGTCTAATGGGGATAATGAGTAGTTAAATGTATTAGACCTTATGCTCATAAGTATGTTGCGCACAAAAATTAGTTAAGGTTCAAACGCTTGCATTAGTCTACAGTTTATTTTATAATAGTGTTGAAAAACCTTGTGTAATTTGGTGATTCATTGATTGAAAGTAAAAAGTAAAATCAAGACACTTACTCTGTTGGTAAACTAAGATGACTGTAGACTGTCTTCTTAATCTGTAATTAATCCTTTTAGACAGCCATTTGAGATTTATTTTCATGAAGAATAAAGTACAGAAGATGTAAAAAATAAAGACAAACACAGCTGAGGTCTTCACTAAGGAAGAACTGTTGTGAATCTGAATCACGACCTACTTAATCATGGTACTGTGTACTAAACAAGGCATGCGGCTTGACCTATGCAAATTTAAGCAACTGCGCCGAGTACCAAGCAAACAACAAGAACCCAGACCAATTTTTCTAGACAAAATGTTTTGAGAACTGAATTCAGCGAGATCCGGTGTGGTCGAGAACTGAGGTACCAAATGCAGTTATCTTTAAATAACTTTAAATAAAAGACAACGAATACATTTGTATCCTTATAACCCTGCTTCACTCACGAATAGCCATGCAGATGCAACTTTAAATGCAAACAAATCCACTTTTCTCTAGATTCTAGTAAATGGACTATGAAAATACTTTTCCAGACTAAATTCTGACGTCCTCTCCATCTAAAGACGAATCGCAGAGTTTTTAGTCACACACTATGATTTTGGGAAGACTGTCCTTTTGTCACAGTTTGGAAGATTGTTTTTGAGAATTTCAAAACTAAAATAATATTAAAAAATCTTAAATAGAAAATAGCATAATCAGCCACACAGCTTGTAAAATAAAGTGGTTTCTTAAGTACTGTATTGGACAGACTCAAAATCATGCCTGACAGCACTTGACTCCCTAAAAGCAAATAACCACCTAATAACTAACATACTATCTAG
>JAUZSU010037681.1:0-10208 GCA_034780255.1 Parotocinclus maculicauda
TAAATCGCACAATAAAGGTTTAATAAACATTTAATATGTTACATAGCACATCCCGTCTTGTAACATAGGGCATGTTTCTTTAATCGGACCAGCCAGTTATTAGGACAAAAACAATCGCATCCCGATGTGGTCCGATTAACCGGAATCGACTGTATTAGTAATATGAGAATTATTTGTGATAGACGAGGAACTCGGTAGTGCATGCTCTGGGAAATGTAGTGAGAAACTGCTGTGGTCATGACAGTAATCGTTTTTGTTCACTTTAAATACATTATTCAATAAATTATATGAGATACTTAACACTTTATTATATAAAAAACTTTATATTAATGATTTTTACCCAATGTAATGTAATTTAACGTAAGAGTTGTAAGCATGTTTAGGGTGGGTTATCCTATGATATATACACATTATCATATACATTGTACGTTAAACTCCTCGCTTTACAATAAATTCAACTTACGATATTTTTATCGTAACATAACAGCAACCCAAATCTGGTGACTACCTGTAATTTCTTTTGACTGCAGGGTTGTTTAAAAATGCATGCAATAAAATGTGCATTGTTTTACACTGTTACACTTTACAAGAGTGTATCGTTACACCCCTAATGACCAAGTTCACTTTTATGCACATGCAAAGCAATAAGCAAGACTGGTAAAGTAAAAATATTTTATAATTGTTTTCTACCACAAATGGTCACCATAATAAAAGTATGATTTACAGAACCAGATCAGTTTTGCATTGAACTTGAATTTGTAGGGACCAATTCGTTCTCAAATATGTTCCCTTCCATTCAGATCTATGAAGCTTCATCTAAACAAAAGATTTAAATAAAGGACTGATTAAACAATGGATGAAAAAACAGAGTTTTAACAGGGTTTTTAACCGAAAAAAAAAACACTTTTTCTCAGCTTTTTGCACAGATTTCATCACACGTGCTGCTCAGGGAATCGACCTATTCAAAAGTACAACAAAGTTGTTCACGGCCAAATTAAAATACTTTGTTTTCTTACAGTATGCGCAGGCATGACATTTTAAACCATTAAGATTAATGTATTATTCATGAAGGTGGCATTTTAAACCATTATGATTAATCTACACAGAAAATTTATCTATGTGTGTGTGTGTGTGTGTGTGTGTGTGTGTATTTTAATACCGTTTACTCAATGTGTCCAAAATTTTATCTTGAAACATTTTTAAGTTTTTTTAAATTACTTATACTGTATTCTTTCAGCAGGATAGTACACACAAACAGTTCAGAAATGTTTTTAGAAACAAGACAGTGTTCAGGGTGTTGTTCTTGCCTCCAAATTCCCAATCTGATCAAATATCTGTGGGATGTTGTAGGTGAATAACTCCGATCCATGAGGATTCACCACACAATTTATAGGATTTAAAGGATTGTACACTAGATGGGGTTCTGGTCAGATACCTTCAGAGCTCATGTAGTGTCGATGACTGGGACTTACACAGCAATAGGCAGGTGGTTTTAATGTGTCTCACCAGCATATGAATATTAAACTAGTATATCTGCACAATGTTGTGCAAAAGTCTTAGGCCACCATTAGATTTGTTGCTGTAGCAAAGGTATACATTACCACATATTGTCAGCAACTGGGACATTTTTTTTTTACAGGACCCTAATTATCTTTTACACTAATCTTTATTAGATTATAATTTTTTATTTCCTTTATCTTAGCGTTTTCACCCTGTTCTCCTTCTGAAAAAGTAGTTTCTTGGCTGCTACCCTTCTATAAAGGGTAACTTGGCCTGCGGATTTAGCTGCCAGGTGCTGCTATTGCTTAAGTGTAAAGAGATATCACACTAAACGCTAACCCCTGTAACCTCTATGAATTATTTTTTTCTGATTTGTTTTCAGTTTTTTGATACTGTATACAAATGTCCTGTATTTTCTGGATGTGTTCTAACAAAGCGACAAAGAGATAATTATATATGTTCTTTATACCATTACTAAAACAATGCTATATTTAATATAATGGTGGTCTAAGACTTTTGCACAATACTGAATGTGTTCCACTTTGTCAGAGGCTCCTGAGTCTCTAGTATTCCTTGGGTCAAAAAATTTGGTCAGTAGTCACATGATGCAGACAAAGTGCCCCCACAATTTTAAGATGAAATGCCCTGCTACCTGAATCCTTGTGATTTTCAGAACTGCTCAGAATTTGTTTATTTAAATAATTAAATAACTTTTTTTTTACACTTTTAGGACAAATGTGCCTTAGAAAAGCATGTATATGATTCAATATAATTTAAAATGAGCTATCCTAAATGAGACAACTTTTTAAAAATCAGCATATTTATTTTCATTTCTGGTGGTCTTTAAGACCTCCATTGGAAGGACTGTGCAATAAACTTTGCAAATTCCTTGGAAGAAAAGTGTTAACAGTGATACTACATGCTGCATCTTGTGTTCTCTCATTGTTAGCTTTTGTGTCTTCGGATTTTCCCCACACTGTCGTCTTAAGACAAAAACAAAGTGTGTGTAAATGGAGTGTGACAAAGAGTGTGTGTGCAAATAAGAAGCTTTTACAGCTCTACGTCCCCTGTGTACGTACGGCATAAACCTATTACCTCTGAGCTGCTGCTTTGGTAAAGATTAAGTGGAGCAGAGCACAGACACATGCCAGCACCGGAACAAAGAGTCCTAGAAGCAGAGAATTATATTATATTTATTAAATATATATATAATATTTAAATCTCACCATGAACCAGACCTTGATACAGAAGATAATAAAGGCGACTATGAGCTGCTTCAGACTGGGTCTGATTTTTTTTTTCTGTTCTTAATCAGACAGTCACAAATCAAATGGACACTTTTGTGTCATGATAATATTACTGTACCTATTTTTTACAAATGTCACCAAAAAGGGAACTGTGAGCTCAAAGTCTGCTGTTCTGCACTCGTGTTTTGCAAAAGTTTTTTCAAATGATTTTACTTTTTGCACGCATGTGGGTACAAAGTCAGAGACAGGAGGTCATATGTTGTTGCATAGTTTGTGTTAGACATTATCTCATTATGTATCAGTGCTCACAGGATGCTGGTGATTGTATATTTTTGGTTTGTGGACTATTTTCAGACCAACAGTGACACTGATGTGCTTAAAAGCTCCAGCAGCCCTGCGGTGTCTGATCCATTCATACCAGAACAACACACACTAACACACCATCAGTGTCAGTGCAATGCTGAAAATGTTCCACTACCCAAACAGTTCCTGATCTGTGCTGGTCCTGTGAGGGTCAGAGTCTGAACAGAGTCTGTAGAGAAATCGAGAAACTACAAAGTACTTCTCTATGATACAGCCAACTGATAAAATGAGCAATTAGTGTAGAAATAAGGAGGTTTACCTAATAAAGTGAGCAGTAAATGTATCTTCGGACAGCTCTCGGTTTTTAGTGACAGTGCAAAATAAGACCACCGAGTGTAAGCATCCTTGTTTTGTCTGCGGTCTTTGGCATGTGTTATTACTCAACCACAACATGTCCACTAACCACAATCTGTTAGACTGCAGTTGTAAAATAAACAGCACTGATAAGCATAAAATCACACTGAATATGCATGAGGTGCTGTGCTCTATATTTATCCTTATTATCATATTGCTCTTTTGTGAAAGGACAACATGTAAGGGGGTAAAGGGACAGCACTGGTAGCCTGTGTGCAAAAATTGAATGTAACGCAGGACCACGTTTCTAAAGAGTGTAGGAGTTCCACCTGGAAACCTTAAGCTGTAAGCAACGTCAGCTCAAGACAATTGGCATCATTCTGCTTCTTTCTGATTTGCTGTGTGAGAATTTTATTCTGTTGCCAGTGAACTATGGGATCGGTGAAAAGCGAAGAGTGGATCAAATATGTGGCAAGTGCATTGTCAGAAATGCAATAGGCTTGCTCAAGCATATTCAGCAGCATCTCTCAAAAGGCAGGTACAGAACCCTCCCAACAGGTATACATAAAAGTGACCGATGCAAGATTGCATGTTCACAAAAGTACAGTAGGAGTACATTTACATTATTTAGCAGACACTTTTATCCAGAACAACTTTCAATTGACACAATCTTAAAATAAAAACAATTGTGGCATAATATCCAGTGTCTTACCCACTAGGCCACCATAATCACGTTCACATTAAAAAATTAAGTTAAAAAATGGCACAAATATTCCAAAGTTCCAATTTGGAATTGATATCTAATACAGATCCAATACTCTGAATACAAACTTTATTAAATACAACTTTTGTCATTCCTACTTCAAAAGGAGAAGGGAGATATACATCATGCTCATCCTGTTCTAAGCAAGACTCCAAAGTTTTACTGAATACACATGACTTGTGCGTAATGTAACACTCCTAACAACATGGCACCTTTCTGGTTCCCATAGAGAAGTGATCTTGCTATATGTCTCTTAACAGGGAACCCTTGAAGTGTTCAGAGAAAGTTTATTCATCTTCATTCTGCCCTGTTGTAATCACAGCACCTTGTTAGAAATAGACCAATTTTGCATTTCAAAGCAAACAGTTGGAAATGTTTTTTAGATAAAGCTTGCTGTTCAAGAGCTTCCTTTTAATTTAATTTCCTTTATTGTGACAGACAATACTAGCATTTGATCCTGCTTTGCTTTCAACTCTCCTTTTCTCTCTGTATTTGTAGACCAGCAAAGCCGTGACGAAGGGCGACTTCCCTCTGGCCAGCATTGCATCCAGACGGGCTCTCTTCCTAGCAGCTCTTTCCATCACTATTGGGACGGGAGTGTACGTGGGCGTCGTTGTGGCCCTCATCGCCTACCTCTCCAAACCTGGTCATATATAGCAGGGTCAACAAGGTACCTGGATAAACTCTGTGGCAGAGATCCCTCTTGCAAACACATCCCTTCCCAACCACTACCATGTCGAAACAGAACTCTCAAAGTCAAAGAGGACACTCTGGAACTTTAGGGAACTCTGCATCAAAGGCATACCAGAGGGAACAAGCAGATGGCCTTGTGTTACACCGCAGCACTCACAATGCAATGGACTTGTAAGTGTTAGACTGAAAATAAACTACATGGAGAAACAGGGCATCCAATTACAAAAATCCACTGGGAAAGCACTGCAGAAGACATGTTGCATGGATCATGCGACAAACCTCCTGACTTATTTTATCTTCAACCACTTTATCTCCCTCTACATCAGAGCTCCATTTCCATGAGGTCCAACAGAAGTCGGTTTGTAAATGCATTGTGCAGGGTTTGAAGACCCAAACCCAAACAACACCCCTGTCTATACCAACATGTTCCCAGAGACAAATGTGATTGAGGTTTGAAACATAGATTTATTTTTAGTGTCCCAAATGGCTGTTGAAACCTGATTAATTTTGGTTCTGAGCTGAAAATTAGTAAAGAACACAGAACAGCTGTCTATCTGATGCTTGGCTGTGCTCCGAGGTGTAGAAAAACATCAAAAGTTCTTTCAGAGAGAAACCTGCACAATAGAAAAAGTCCTTTGTGCTGTTCCAGCTCATTTAAGGCTTGGCTTCATGTTTTGCATTTGTTCTTTCTCCTCTTTCCACCTAAGCCCACAGCTCTGGTATTTTCAGGATGGCTGCTGGACATTTTAAGGGTCTAGAATAAATGCTTTAAATCCTAACCTCAAAACAAAATACATCCCTGATGTATCCAAGCAACATATTGATTTTAGATCTAATTTTGTCAGTCTGGTTTCAGCTTAGCGTTTACATACCAGCTGAATGGGAACATATTCATACGTGCCTGTGAAAAAGCTGGATACACTGTCAATCCCAGTCCTAATAATTCAGACCTGCCTCAACAAACTACTTAAGCAAACTCTGAGCTATAGGTGCTTTATGAGCAAATGTAAGTGGTTTAAAGAGCAGTACTGTAACTGTGGATCATTGTTTTAATCCATAGCAGTGGCTTCATGTAAGTAAAGCTGTGTACAGCTGTGTAAAGCTTTACAAGTAAAGCATGTAAGGACTGTGGTTGCCTAGTGGTTAAGGCACTGGACTCTGGACATGAAGGTTCTGGGTTCAAATCCCACCTGCCACAGTTGGGTCCTTAAGCAAGACCCTTAACCCACCATTGCTTGAATGATAAGAATATATCACTTGTAAGTCGCTCTGGATAAGGGCGTCTGCTAAATTCTGTAAATGTAAAGCCCAGTCAGTTATTAATTCATGTGTCTGGGATGGTTTTGGTTTTCAGATCTTAAAAATAGTAAATTTGTTAATTCAGTTCTTTGCTAAACAAACCAGATTATTAGGGTACTACAAATGATCGAACCAAGCTCTATCTATTGTGAGTTTCACGGTTACCTCAGGAGTTGTTTGAACCATCAAACTTGCAAAGAGTGATCTCTAAAGCCGTTACACACTGACTGGGATTTTCTCACAAAAGTTATATAAAATATAAATAATGACAATAACAATGGTCTGCATTTTTAAATTCTGCAGGCTGTTTGGCTTTTTGCTTACCTTTGCAGAAACAAAAACCATCCTTTCTTTTTTTCCAAAATCAGAATCCCCTCTAATAACTGTGTTTGCATTGTGCTGTGATCAAAGGTTCAAAAGGTTCTCCATCACTTGAAGACATTTTGTTGGTCTTGTCCATTTTTTCTGATGCAAATGTAAGCAGGCAGAACATTGTGCCCAAATAGTTTGCATTACTTAAACTGTATCCTATAGCATAATACGGATTCTGCAGAGCACATTTGTTCCATTGGTTGGTTTTGAGGTTTTATGCTGCAGTTTCTCTTAGATTGAGCTGAATATTGTTAAATTTTCTGTATAATAACACTAATACCCCCGCTTTACTGTTTCCACAATTCATAAAACACTGGAGCACAACGTAGATCAAATGTCAGAAATCCCACAAACAGCATTCATGTACACTTGCATTTTAGCTTCATCACATTCTTATTCATTTCAGAGAGCTTGGCTGGATCGAAGCTGCACTGCACTGGGCTCCGGCAGACAGTGAGAGGCATTAATACAAGCATAATCCTGCCATAAAGATCCAACACACTCCTACCAGCTGTTACAACTGACTTAACCGATAACTAGGAAAGTCCTGTTTGTGCCAGAGGCATCTGGATCTAATATATTCTGTACATACTAAACTGAATTAAGTTTGTTTTGCTGCATCATAGGTTTTCTCAGATCTCTGTGGATATATAGTAGTCGATAAGAGAAGATAGTTTTTTAATGCCGTTATCACCCAAATGAGGATGGGTTTCCCTATTGAGCCTGGTTCCTCTCAAGGTTTCTTCCTATTCATCCCAGGGAGTTTTTCCTTGCCACTGTCACCTCTGCTTGCTCATTAGGGACACAATGACTCTCATACTAAATTCTTACACTATAATTCTGTATGGCATCAAACTTCTTTTGTAAAGCTGCTTTGTGACCATATTGTATTGTAAAAAGCGCTATAGAAATAAATTGACTGTAAGACTTAATGTTCATGAACATTACAGTGAAAACCCCTGGGATTCATTCAAGGTGGCACTTTGCTGGCATAAAGACTTAAATACTGCTGAAATGCTTTTCAGTAGTATTTGGAGCATGGTTCCAAAAAAACAATAAATAATAAATAAATAAATAAATAAATCAGCCACAAGAGCATTTGCGAAGATCAAGCACTGACTGGTGACAATCCCAGACTTGGAGACTCCACGGTTTACACCCACTTCTTTCAGGGATAAAGTTATGCACATCCTTGATTGGGAGGAATGCTGGTTTGAATAGGGAGTCTAAGAGGCCATATATTTGAAGAGGGAATGGCCATCTCTAAATCGAGGTGTACATCTGTCACCATTTTACAATGCCATGATTGCAGCTATTCCCCAAATTTAAATAGCACATGTGGTCATTGTAACTGAATGCCATGACAACTTGCATAATAAACTGGTCACCCATCCCATCATTATGTAATTGTGCTAAAATCAGTCGTTATGCAGTTGTGCTGTATATAAGATTTAGCTAATTGGAATCTGCCAAAAAAGGAAGAAGTCAAAGATGAGCGACATAATGTGTAAGGTCATATCAATATTGAGTGCCTCAGATGTTTAGTACAAATCATTCTACTGCCATTAGTTATCCATGAGGAGTTCAGACTTGTTGCTTCATATCACATTATCAGTAAGTGTTACTGATAAAACTGGGATTATGAATTAAGTGGTAACCACGCTACTTTGGGTCATATAAAGAATGTTATACTGCTCTTCAGCTCTTATAAGAAGTATAACCCATAGTACTACTAGTGCCTGTATATAAAAACTATAAAATTTGGTTTATGCATCTGTTAAGAATGGCTATGGTTAAGTGCACTAATTTCAGGGTTTACATGACTCATCCCTGGGTTTACATAACTCAGGCAATAATTTCTACTTCTTAACCAGCCAATAATGTCACAAAAGCATTTTATTATTAATTAACAAATTGCAATAAAACATACTATTTTATTAATTGTATTATTATTTAATTTAAATTTGTTACTTCCTCATGCATGTACTGCCATTTACAGTTTCCCAAATAATTTTGTTGCTGGGTTTAAATTTCAGGGTTGCCAGATCCCACAGATCCTGGTGATCCAGGCTAAAGCCAGGTGACTGAACTGAGCAATGAACAAACCCTTTCACTTGTTTACTTGATATATTACTTAATAAACTACATGAGGTACTTAAAACTTTATTATGAAATAAAATTAGTGCTTAGTGTTGATGATTTTGTCTAATTAATGAAAATACTTTAGGCATGGTTAAGGTCAGCTACACTATGATGTATACAGTTTATATATACAAACAGTATATTTAAACACTTTAGAAATGAGCCCCAAAAAACTTCAAGCCATAACTAGATAAGCCGACAGTCACTTAAAATAAGCAAACCTGGCAACTTGCCTGGAAACTAGATTTCTTAATGTGATTTCTCAACTGTAATTTGTTCTGGGAAACCAGAGTACGGAGTTTGTGACCACTTGAATGGATAATAGGATATTTGCAGTAATCAGACAATGATTAGATTATTAAGTCCATGTAAATGCACTCAATCTTGTACCTAAGGTCCAGTTGTTAAAATCAGTCCTATGTGGGCAAACAGCAGTTGATGGTCTTGTCAGCGTTCAATTCCACACTAAATGCCACCATTCACACTAAATGCCACCATTTTATCACATCCAGCATGAATCAAACAGCACAGTGTGTTCCTGTTGTTCGTTCAAACCCTAAAAGCAGTCTTTACAAAAGACAATGCGTGATTCAGAGCCTCTTCTGCTCTCCAGGGGCCTGTGATTCATATTCGTGCACTGCTGCTGTTGACTCAGATGTGGGCTTGGGTAAATGCATTTATACTACATGCGCTGAAGCATTGCACACCAACATTAGACACTTACAGCTGCACTGCAGAGTCATGTGCTATAGCCACCATTTGCGCTTTACAATTAACTTTCCAGAATGGCCAAGGGAGTGGTGTGCTCTTCAAAGCATAGCCACAAATAGCACAAATAGCACAACACCTTTACAAATATGCTCATCAAGTATGATGGAGAAACTGTAGTCTGACTAGGCCAATCAGCAGAACAGTGCCTGTGAGGTTTTGATAAAAAGGTGAAAGTGCTAAATGACAGTTATTACACTTCTTGGAAAACAATCCCTTGGGAGAAAATATGCAGCATTCAGAGAACTAGCATTAAGCACAATGTAATGTGTATGAGAAACTGACCTGTTTGATCCTAAATTATTAGTATGTGTCTAAAGTTAATTTTGTTAGTGTCCAGAATGTTTGTGTCAGCTTCCATCTGCAGCTGTAAAACCATTTTCTATTAGTGCAAATACCTCTTCATTAAATAGCAGATTAAACACTGGGGACTTTCCTTAGCTGATTGCTGTCTGCTCTGTTATCTGTTAATTGTTTTTTCTACAAATGGGAAATCGATGGCATTTTGGAAGAACAAAATGTTTTCAGATTACCGCCCCTCAATCAAGCAAAACAGTGTGTTATGCCGAGGAGATTGTGTTTATCTGTGTTGTGTTTTATCTCTTACATGGCCAGAATGTGCTTTGTCGCTGTGTGATTCAAGAACATGTAAATATTGCAAATAAAATAAAAAAATGATGCTATACAAAATAAACCATGTTTGAGAGTAAACAAGTCTTCTCTTTATTCTCACAGGACAGTTAGCTCAGTCAGTCGAGCATGGTGGT
>JAUZSU010037692.1:0-10208 GCA_034780255.1 Parotocinclus maculicauda
TTTATTAATTCAAGAATGGTATCGGATCGGTATCGGGTATCGGCCGATACGCAAAGTTTATATATCGGTATCGGTATTGGAACTGAAAAAGTTGGATCGGTGCATCCCTAACCAGGACCCAGCGTTTCCCAGCAGAACATTGCCCAGAGCATTACACTATCAATATAGGCCAATTGACCTCTCAGTAATGCGCTGGTTCTTCCCTTTGTATCAGCCTCCAAAGCTTGAGTGCTCCCTTTTAAACCTTTTATATGAATCTTGTTAAAGAGAGCACTCTACAATTCTATAGCCAGAAATATGAAGACGCGTCACCCTTTAATCGTTGCGCGTTATTCATATTCCCATTAACACTTAAACATAGCCAGTATCATGTGTAGACATGGTTAAATTTGAAACAAAGTCACATATACAATTCAAACCGATTTTAATACATTTTTATTAGTAATTGGTGCAAGTTAACAAAAAAGTTATAGCATCTGCATATTTCTGTATGTCAACCTGTTAAAATGGTTTAAGACATTTAAAAAATGATACAGATATATATCATGATACAGAGCTCAGAAGGCCACTAGTGTGAACACATCTAATCTGCAATAAGTGGAAGTGAGTTCTAATAAACAAAGGCAGACGTTCCTAGAGAGCAAATGTATAACTGGCCAGTTGAATCACAAACCAAGCGTGGCTAAGAGGATGCGGTAATGACAAGGCACAAATAACACATTGCAGTCATTAGTCAGTGATGGCAACCTGGTTATGAGAATACAGTACAAGTGTGGTCAATGTCTGAATTTTAGTCTATCTCTCTCTCTCTCTCACACACACATACACACACACACACACACTGTAACCTACTCTCTGTAGCCTGCACCCCTATGCATACCTCAAAAGTGCTCCTAAAGAAAGAAATGAACAGAAAGATGATCTAGACAACAAAATTGAGATGGTTTTAGGGAAGATCGAGGTTAAAACGTTCTCACAGGCTGAGAGCGTGTCATTATGGCTTCTGGTTTTTCTCATAGGCCTTTTTAATATCACTGGAAAATTAGCAAAAATAAACTACACAGGGATGTAAGTGACCTGCAAAAAACATTAATTCAACATGATTTCTATATTGTATCATTTGTGTTGACCTTTGTTTGAAAATTGGTAGATTTACCAAGCAGATTTCATCCCCAAATACTATTATGCTTCCTGATCGCCACCAAACGAGGCCATGTTTATGTAAACTGCTGTAATATGGCTATTTTCACCCAATTCGTAGAATGTAAACCTGGTAGTCATAGTTTCATTATGCATGCTTACTCACTAGGACTGTATGGAATTTCAGACATTTCAGTGTAAAATTACATCAAGCTAAACCCACACTATGTACTGAACTCTAGTTTCAGTGCTGGATCCATAATCTATAGCTAGTTTGTTCTGTTTGCAACATTCAGGCAAGCTGAATGAATCAAACAATTAACATGCACTTTTAAAAACATATTGGTAAATATTTCCAGAACACATCTAAAAATCTAAACTCCTGGGCAAAAAAGGCCAAACCTTAAAGTGGAACATTTTAAGCTTTTAATAATCAGCAAATAATTGTTCAAAATAAATAGAACAAGTTGAGACAACATGGGTTTTGTTTTTGGTTAGTATAATATAATGATGATAAACTATATTTCAAAAATAATAAACTATAATTCAAACAGTAAACACATGGGGGCATCTTAAGGCTAGTGACAATTAAAAAAAAAAACCCTAAATCATTATGTGAGTTCAAACAGGTGATGTCAACAAGTTATTATAATCATAATTTGGTACAAAAGCAGTGTAAACAAAAGGCTCAGGATCAGAAATGGCCAGAGGATCTCCAGTTTGTCAACAAATGCGTGAAAAAAGCAATGTTTAAAAATTTATTTCTAAGAAAATTGGAAGGGATTTGCATATTTGTCCCTATACAGTGCATATCATGAAAAATGTCAGTGCATAAAGGGCAATGGCACAAGCCTTAGCATCTCGCATAAAGCACTGCATCTAGAACCGTCATTCATGAATAGCTAATATAACCACATGGGCAGGGGATAACTTTGGCATATTATTTCAAGAATTTAAATATGTTGCATTCGCAAATGCCACTTAGTGTTACTATGCAAAAAAGAACCCTGTGACAACTTCTCCAGGCCTGGAGGCTTCTAAGATGGACCATCACACAGTAAAAACATGTATTGTGGACAAATGAATCAGTATTTTAGGTATTTTTTGGAAGAAATAGACGCTGTGTGTTCCAGACCAAAGATGAAAACGGCCATCCAGACTGTTTATCAGCAACAAGTATGAAGCCAGGCTCTGCCATGGTATGGGGTTGTGTCATTGCCCACGGCAAAGGCAATTTAAATTTCTTTGAAGGCAGCATTAATGCAGAAAAGTACATTGCGATTTTAGAGCAACATTAATACCTTCAAGACATAATCTTTTTAAATGATGTACATGCATTTTTAACAAGACAATGCAAAACAAACCAAATCAGACAAAATTAAGATGGAAATATGCAAATTCTGTAAAGGTACATTGTTTTTAAACATTTCAATAATTTTCTCATACTTGTTGACAAATTCTGGAGATCATCTGCCCATGTTTGCTCCTCAAAGACTTGCAAAGATGTTACTTTTGTCTAAAGTCATGGTTATCTGAAAAGTCAGTGAATGAACTAATTTTCCATACTATCCCAACATTTTCTGATTTCTAAGAATATGCTCTTGTCAAAATCATAATAAACATTCAAACTTTTCCATTTAACAAATCAAGGGTGTTCAAAAATATATTTTGTTGCTTTTCTTAAAAGATTAGTTGTTGGGAGATCTGCCAAAGTACATCAGGTTAAAGTTTTGGTCTGGTCATAGTCTAGATTTGAACACTGCAATGAACATTTGGTCCCACAATAAACAAAAACTAACTAACTGGGAAACATTTTCCGACTGCTTGCCAACTGATGGAAGCACTTTTATGTTTGGCACATTTATTTGTGCCCAGGAGTGTATGTTAACTTTTTTCACTCATGGCAGGAGTTCCCCATTTATTGCCGCTTTAATTTTTCTTAAAAATAAAAAAGAAAGAAAATGTTTTATTTATATTGCACATGGCCATAAAGTAAATTATTAGTTTAGGACCTTTTTATACTTGGTCTTTTCATATCACATGAATATGATCTTGTGGACAGTTAAATGCATCACCAATTAGCCAGATTGAAATATCATTGCTTCCTGCATAACATGTATATCAGCTCAAAACACTGGACAGTGGTATCACTCCAAAATGCTATTTTTTTAATCTTATAATTATATTTTTTTATTCATCAGATAGTATTTACTTAGTATTAGTACAAACATAATTCTTACAATTAACATTTAAGCCACCCAAGTTTTTTTTTTCCTTATAATGTTTGGGGACTTTTCCCTTGTCACTGTCACCCTAGGCTTGCTGAGTTTGGGATTTACCAGAGAGAATAATATAATATTGTACAGCTGCTTCAGACAATGCTCCATTGTAAAAAGTGCTATATAAATTAATCAGACTTTTTGAATAATATGTGCTACTGAAGTCCTGGTAGGGTTTTGGCAATTAGATGTATCTTTGAGGAGACGGATGCACTTATACTTGCTTAATTTGAGGATACAGTGCAACTCATGCCACATTTTGAATTGGTGTGAGAAAACGGATTCAGATTGGACATCAATGCATTTTGGGATCCATTTACACATAATTTTATGTTGCTTAGGCTTCGGGATAAGATCCTGAAACTCAAGATGTATCAAACAACATTGTTTAAACAGTGTCCTTGCTAGGTCCTGTGAATTGCATATACAGTGAAACATGCAAGCTGTTAATCAGTATGTCTTAAAAAGCTGCTATTTGTGTAACTGGACTGTAAAAACCCGAGCTATTACAAAGTGTTTTTGTTGGAAAATTAGCAGGCAATGCATTATTTTACTATTGTTTAAAGTCATTATTATCTGTAAATCTGTGTACTACAAAAGGATTTTTACTCAAACTGCTTTGAAGTAAAATCGAAAACTACTGTAAGACCTAGAAAATAACCCCAAAAGCAATAGGTAAACACATAATCCTCACCCATGGATTGAAATGAGTAGTGCAGACTGTGCATGGTTACTGTGGATAAAGTATTTCTATGATGCTTTTACATAATCAACATTCTGGCAGTTTAGATATTGTAAAAGCCAATCACAGTATAGATAACAGTATAGATAGGATAGCAATCAGATTGGTTGTAAAGTCATAAAATACTTCCTGATTGGACAGAGCAGCATTAGGGGCCTGGTTCGGTCCTGTTCTGTTGGCTATGTGTCTTTGTGGGAACACTACAACACTAGTACACCCATTACGAGTGTGCTTTACGACCTCCAAGGAAGTGCACTTGTTAGTGATCGACATGTGACGTGCTCTCTGTATCTATAAGTCTCGAGTCAATAAAACAAATTTCAGCACAAAAAGCTTGATAACCATAAGATCAAAGACATCAGTTAAGGTGAACATTGTAACCAAATTTCGCAGTCTGAATCCAGAACAGAAAATGCTGCAGAGAGAATGAGAAAGCTTAACCATTAGCTGCTCTATAGATGAGTGTCATGCAGTCCATGCATATGAAAAAAGCTAGACAGTTGTAAATAGAAAAATAAGTGTACAAAATGGCATAGCATTTACTTTCCTCGTTTTTTTTTCTCCTCAGCTGAGTCTCTTCTTTGTCTGCTCTTGTGCAGTGTCTACCACTAAAGACAAAAAAGAAAATGCATGCATTCCATGCAGTGCTCCTTGCTTTGCAGCGTAAAGCATGAGGTTGATATACGTTTTTCTGTTGCCACAGAGTACTGTGTGTGTATGCTGTACAGAGTCTGTTACTTTAAAAAAACATTATGGACGTTTTTTCCATTGGGGTTGGACGTGTATGTGTGCACATATCTTTTTAGCGGAATCCATCTCCAGCAGAGGATAATGGAGCTTGCCCACTTGGACTGAAAGGCTCGGAGTCTGTATCTGTCTCTCCCTCTGCTAAATAGTGGTGCTCGTTAGCCCAAATGGACCCTGCCATACCGGCTGAGCCCTTCCCCACTATGTCCTCTTTCTCGGCGGAGATGCTAAAGCCGCTAGGCGATCGCTCCAGCTCCTCGTGCGTGACAGACAGCAATGACAACGGTGAAACCACTTGCTGATCCACACCCAGCCTTTCACACATGTCCAGATGAGAGGTCGTGGAGTGAGTAGTCAGTGGGCTTATTGGTAGGACAGTGGGTCGTGCTAGGTTTGTGTGAGAGGCGGAGGGTGAGTGGGTGTAGTAAGGGGTGTACGGAAGGGGAGGGGTATAGCAGCAGTACACTCGGTCTCTGGTGATGCTGACAGTCACGTCACTGCGCTCCATGGTAACGTGGGTGGGGGCTCTGAGGTCGTACTGCATGTGCATGTCCACCAAGAAGTCAAGCTTCTTTTCCATGTCTGTTACCTGGAATGACGGTTATGTGCTTTAGTAATGTTCCTTGATTAATAGTCATATAATGGCCCTGAATTAAAAATATGGATTTTCAATGGATTTAGATTTTTATACCATTTATTAAATCACATATTTCTGGTTAAACAGATGATTTGCTCTAAACAGCTAAGCCAGTCACATCATATGCATGCACACTTGCTCAGAATGGGATGCTTTAGAGAGACCAATAGACCTAATGCATGTCTTTTGATTGTAGGAGGAAACCAAAGTACCCAGAGAAAACTCAACACAGGTAGAGTCCGAGTAGGGACAGAACTGTGCATTTCTGTGAGGTGACAGTCCTGGCCACTTGAAGCACCATGCTGACCAAATACCTTTTTTCAAATGTTTTACCATTTTCAATTTTTCTGTTTAGGGTAATGGGACCAGTGCCCTCCCTGAAAAACTGCCTGTAAAGTTGTAAACGTGTTATAGCTAGTGATGCTGGAGTCTCTTGGTACTTGTGATACAAAAATTTTCTTAGACTCTGTTCTTAACAAGTACTTACTACATATTTAGTTTAATCTCCAAGCTCTTATTCTGGTACCAGTTCCAGTCCTCATTCCGTTACTCAGAAGAGTATCATTACTCCCCTTTCCCTCCTCTGGTTGACAGTGTAATGCTAAATAATGCTGAGACTCATTATCTATGTTATTATATTCAGTATTTTATTAGTATACACTATATTCTATAAATTTATATTCTGTATTTTTATATATTTAATTTATTATAGTATGTATATTATATTTATTTTTATTTATTATATCTTCTTTAGTTTTGTTATGTCTCAATTTTTCATTAAGCTTCTGTATATTTAAACTATTACTAAAACCTTATTCATTAGGTGCATCTTACATCTTACAGGTGGCATGGTGGCACAGCGGTTAGCACGATTACCTCTCAGCTCCAGCATCCCGACCTCAGACTCCGCCAGGGTCAAGTTTGCATGTCCACCCTGTGTCCGCATGGGTTTACTCTGGGGTCTCCAGCCACAGACCCAAGACATGTTTTAGGTTAATTTGTTAATTTGTTTGACCTTTGGGTCCCTTTCTGAGTCTTGGTCCTCCCAGGGTTTCTTAGATCCTAGGAAGTCTTTCCTTGTTACGTTCAACCCAGGCTTTCTCAATTAGTGCTTTAGGCCTAGATTTTGTAAAGCTGCTTTAGATAATGGTCCATTATAAGAAGTGCTATATAAATACATTTGCCTTTGATAAAGCTGAATAGTAACATCAACCCTTACAGTGCCTTAATTAAATGTAAAATGTAGTACTAGCATAATAGATGTTAATTGATTATCCAGGCATTTTACGTCTCTGGATACCAAAATATAGATATATTTTAAAATATTGAAAAAAAACTTACTAAACCCATTGTTCATCTAAATCCAAATGTATTCAACTTTTTTCAAACACAAAAAACTGCATTTATGTAAACTTGAACGAGTAAAACTGTAAGAATGAAAGGTTAGTACCTGTCTCTCTACACGTACAAATCTGCTCATCATGCTTTGGTCCTCAGCATCCGGCATGCCTGCTTTCAGCAGATAACCCTCATGTCTGTGAGTGATAGAGAGATAGAGAGGGACATGGAAAGAGAGAGAGAGAGAGAAAGAAATGAAGAGTAATAGTGGGACAAAGAGCAAAAAACAGAGGGTAAATGGAGAGGAGATGATGAATTAATGATGAATTATCTAAACTATGCATTTAGGTCTATATTATTGTATTTCTTGTTACATGAACTATAATATACTGTATTGTATTTACACACAGTGGGGACCGAATAAGAACATTTTCATTAGTGAAAATGGTTTTATTATTTTTTGGTAAATTTTGCAAATATAATACAATTTATTTCATAATTATGTAAAATAATAACAATTAAGTAAAATATTAAAACTTGATATAAACTTTCTCTGAAAGAGAATTTCTTAGTAATGTATTGGAAATACATATATATATATATCCTAAGCGACCAATCCAGGATTAGTTTGTGATCTGATCTGGCATTTCTCAACCCACACAAAGCTTGGGCTACCCATGATTGTCTGTACCACATTGCAATACTTTCATGGCCTGCCCAGATTTATCGCCAGAAGCAACCATTTTTGGGTTTCTTTAAACAAAAAAGCGTTTTGCGTTGCTTCGCAAGCTTAAGGTTACTTCTCAAGAGGTGGGGTTAATTAGAAGGGTTACCTTGGAGACTGTTGAGATGGATAAGGGAAAGTAGATTTCTGGGGCTTCTTGCTTTTTGGAGTGGGTGGAGGACCAGGTGAAAGAATTAGATCTATTCTGGAAAAAAAATAACAAGCACAGATTTTGATATCTAGAACAAAGGTAACATCCTCCTACACATACAGTAATACACGATATGTGTGTGTGTGTGTCGTAGGGGTAGTATTACCGGGACTGAAGGTATTTGATTCGGCAAAGCATGTCCAGGTGTCCTGCAGAGTACTGCTCTATCACATCCTTTACATCATATGGCCTCAGCGTCTCCTTAAACTGCTTTTTATTTAGGAGGAACAGTAGAATCCTAATATACACATACAAATAAACCAAAGAATTGAAATGACATGGTATAAACCAATTATTTAAATAATCAAATGTTTTAGAAAATATGTAATGTGTGAATGCCTGTATTCAAGCTTAGAAATCTGTTACAAATTAGTTTGTACACAGATGTATGAATTTGCCTTTTATTACTGGTCTTAAATGGTTAACAGCTCAGCCCTTTAAGTCAATTTTTTTTCTATGAACGGTGAGCTTTATTTTAAAGGGGTTTTCCTGCCAATAAATCCGATTACGAATAAAAGTAGCAATAATTTGTAGACACACGAGTGAAGGCTGAAGAAAGCCACTGTAGTGATATGTCATAGATGGGTATAAGCAGGGTATTCATGTGTTGTATCACCTTACAGGGCAGTTTTGTTACAGCAGAGACACACTGTGTCTCAGTGGTGGTAAGCGCATGCAACTGCAATTCAATATATTGAAGGCGTCTTTAATACCTTGAAGATGTCTATAAATGAAATGCATTTGTCTATATAATTTATACTATTTGAGTTACACATACGTTGTTTTTTATTTAATGTTTGCTTACCTCACTGCTCTGATTACTAATTTGAGAGTAGGAATCATCTCCTCCATTAGGATGTCAGGAGGGAATCCCTTCTCCTCTGGGGTGGGGTCCGGTAGACCAGCCGCATCTGGATGAAAAATATAGCATTATAATCAGTTATAAATACAGTAGCTACATGCAATGTTTTTCATGTACAGGTGAGATTAAGATTAACATCTCTTTAATTTAACAACCAAGGTCTTAGCAAATATAATAAATTACTGTAGAAAATACAAATCTGGACTTTGTGGTCATAAACAGCTGGTACTAAAAAGGTTTAGAATGTGTATTTTTACTGCCTTAAAAAAAATTATGTCAATCCGATGTTTTGTTTACATATTTTTATTTAATTAATTTTCATGAATATTGATTTACTTTGCGTTCATTACATGCATAAGTAGAAACTACATCCGGTTCGGTGTTGCACACAAACACTTTAAATGTCCCAATTTTCTCTGGCAAGCAGACATTAAATGAAATGGAGTGAAAATTGTACTCTTTTTAAAATGTGTGCAAAATGTGAAATTTGTGTTTCTACAAGTGGACTCATTCCCTCTTGATTGTGTGCAGCCAGTGAGGTATGTGTATTTATATGTAGATTCCATTTATTGGGTATTTATGTTTATATGTTCTACAGTGTGTGTGAATGGTAATGTGTGCTTGTTCTGTACAGGTATTTGAGCTCAATTTGAATTTAATGGTGGATTTGATGTCTGGGAAGTGCAACAAATGCAAAAGAAGTAACTGAAGTACCACGGTTTTGTCTATTATTTGTAGGGAGTGAAAATGTACAACAATTTAGCCATTTACACTCAAAACCAAAGTTAGATATATTTATATAGCATTTTTTTTTGCCTCCAAGCCACTTTACGATTTACATTACCTTCTACTATCTAGGGCCACAGTGGCATATCTATATCTAAACCAAGGAAGCCTAAGGACACAGTGGCAAGGAAAAGCCAAATGTAATAAAGACGAAACCTTGGGACCAAGACTCATAAAGGCAGATTAGATGGTATATGTACGATTTAAATAATCTAATTTCACTTTTAGGAACAAGTTTAAAACATAAACTAAATATATATTAACATACAGCAAATATTGAATTAAATAACACTAAAATATGCATATCAGTATTACTGATATGTCCAGTACACAGAGTGACTCTAGGATCTTGCGGGAGGAAGTGAATCACTGCTTTCTGGTGTGTTCTGAGTATGGTGGGGCTGGAGCTGATGATGGACTCGTCTTTTATTGGTGATCACCAAAAATGTAGGGACTACACTGCAGTAGAATTATTGATGAAAAATGTTTAGATTTAATATATTTATTCATTAAACACTGATGTATTTAATCAAGCTATTTTGTCACCATTTTACAAAGCAATAAGTCACTTGAGGCTGTTGGTTACAGTGTTTGAGGAGGTGGCATTAATATAAACATGTTTGTGGTCATAAACTATTTCCTAAAATTGTGTGTGTGTGTGTGTTTGTTTGTGTGTTTGTGTGTGTGTGTGTGTGTGTGTGTGTGTGTGTGTGTGTGTGTGTGTGTGTGTGTGTGTGTGTGT